>JAOTON010000829.1:72500-344532 GCA_034440635.1 Lepas anatifera | reverse complement strand
TTTCAAGCTCATGTCACTCACAAACTCCCAGGAACTGAACATGGCTTGAATAGGAAAGTTACTTTCGCAGGTCATTTCGCTCACTTATACTACCCACTCTATCTCCTAATGGCTTTCCGAGTAATTATTCCAAAATGTATTACAAGATGCTAAAGTTCTCGGACCACCTTGCTTCTCACCATGGTTTCAAAGTCGCTTAAAATGGATGGAAGTGGAAGTAATTTGGCATGAAGCTAGCTTACGATCCTAGCTCGACGATACAACTTTATTTCAGCCCAAAAAGAATGTTTGGTTTTCGTCTTCTAGAAGCACCTTTATATCGTGCCTTTTCAGGACAAGCACAGCACCCGGCGCCAGCGGCCCGGCATATTCGGCGGAGTTGTACTAGCCAGTGACCTCTGACGGGTCACAGCTGTTCAGCTAGTGGGAGGACGAGTAGTGTGGCACGGTGGTCTAGTGGTTAGAGGCCCTGTCTCTTGATCAGGTAGGTCAGGTTCGAATCCGGTGGTGACCACGTACTCTTTATTGGTTATTTCAAAGAAAAGAATGATAAAACTGACTTGCAGGCTTATGAAGAGATACATTAAGAACGAAATATGGTCTGCTTTCGGCACATTTGTCATGCAGCTCTCCTGCGCCGGTGGGGCGTTAGCCCAGGCCGCAGGCCGGAGGTTGTCAGAAGCCGGTGACGAACGAAGTAAGAAACGGCTTCTATTCTGACAGTTTTTCCGGTCTCGTCGTCGTTGTTGTCTGTTGTTGTTGTTGTTGTCTGTTCTGAGCGCTGGTATCAGAGACCTAAAACTTTTGTGGATAGAAGGCACTTCCAAATGAATAAGCACCACGGTTGTCAATTTTCAAAATTTTCAAAATTTTGCCCAGAATTTTGCATTATGTGATTTTTAACTTTTATTTTTCTATTTTTGCTAATTCATCTAGACTCTTCAAACTTGCACCCTTTTACATCAGGGAAATTTGTAGTTCACACAAAAAGTTGGAAAGAAAAAGCTTTAAATTTAGGGCTCTAAATTAGCTTTTAAACTTTGCACCCTAAATTTGGCATAAAACTCATGGTCTAAACTCCAGGCTCAGAAATATCTGAAGCTACAGCAGTTCAGGTTCTGAGTCAAATATCAACTTAAAGGCCGGTTTGTGCAGTACTGCACAAACACAGAAACAAAACAAAAACGGAAATTTAAGGGTCCTTTTTGGCCCATTCCGTGAAGGTCTGCATTTCCCAAAATATCATTCAAACGCTTATATCTTCCGATCTAATTGATAAAAATTAGTTCCCATTTCAGATAATAAGAGAGAATAGCCTCCTTTATTATATATTTAGAGATAAAAACTTTCAGACTGAAACTTTTTATTTTATGAGGCAAAAATAAAATATAAGTTTTTAAAATTTTTATTCTCAGCCCCCTGGTTTCCAGACCATGATAGCTACGGTATTGAACTTAACACGGCTGGATAGAAAACTTCGTTGCCGTCATTTTTCTCACTGATACCCCCCATTTATCTCTTACGGCTTCCGCGCTATAAGCCGTAAAATACATTTCAAAGTGGTAATTTTATCAGTTCATTTTGCTTCACACCGGGGTTTAGGGTGGTTAGAGTCATTGGAGGGAAATGAAATTTTGCATGCAGCTAGGTAAGAAACATATGTCGACATTCCATCTGCATAGATATCAATGAAACACCAAGTTACCTTTACAAACATGCCGTTTCTCCACGCAACGTTGTAGCAAATCACCACGCGTCACACCTGCGTCCACGCCGCGGCAACGCCGGCGATCGGCGCGGCCGTTTCTGTTTATTTATGGTCTGGTAAAAAAGTACCCATTACTACCCATAATGCATCACAAGTAATTAGAGTACCGTAAAAGTCCGAGTTTACAATAAGAGTATTATGTTTCTGTTTTTGGACCATGGGTGGATCCAGGGAATAAGTAGGCTAGGTGCCCCCTCCACCCTTCTCCCGCCATCCCCCTCCCCCAACCCCCAATCGACCATCGGCGCCCTCTGAAATTGTAAAGACACGCCTCTCAAGGTCGATAACGCTCCCCTGAAATGTCGCTTCCCATACGCGGATCCAGGATTGCCTATCGGGGGCGAGGTGGAAGGGGAAATTTCCTGGTGGGCGCTATCTACACCAGGGACGCCACTTTTGGCCGGAAAACCTATCAAGTAGGCGCTAAAACCTATCAGTAGACCCCGATACCTGCATTTCGGGGAAAACAACATTTCAGGGGGTGCCATCGAACTTTCCAGGGGTTTCCGGGACAATTTCAGGGGGCGCTAAGATTCTATGGGGGCACCTGTCCCCTTTCCCCCTTGGATCCGCCTATGTCATTTCGGGGGGGCACGGAGGTGGGGTCGTTACGGGTGTGGGGGTAAGAAGCTCGAGCATAAGCGGATCCAGGACATCAGCATGGGGGTAGGGGCTAAAGAGTTCGAGCATAGGCAGACCCAGGACATCAGTACGAAGGTGGGGCTAGGGAGTTAGAGCATAGGCGGATCCAGGACATCGGTACGAGGGTCGGGCTAGGGAGTTAGAGCATAGGCGGATCCAGGACATCGGTACGAGGGTCGGGCTAGGGAGTTAGAGCATAGGCGGATCCAGGACATTAGTACGGGGACGGGGCTAAGCAGCTGAGCATTAGCGGATTCAGGACATCAGTACGGGGTGAGACTCGGGAGTTCCAGCATAGGCGGATCCAGGACATCAGTAGGGGGGTAGGGGCTACGGAGTTCGAGCATAGGCGGATCCAGGATATTAGTACGGGGATGGGGCTAAGGAGATCGAGCATAGGCGGATCTAGGACATCTGTACGGGGGTGGAGATAAGGAGCTCGAGCATAGGCTGATCCAGGACATCAGGAGCGGGTTGGGACTCGGGACCTCGAGCATAAGCGGATCCAGAACATCAATACGGGGGTGGGGCTAAGGAGCTCGAGCATAGGCGGATCCAGGACATCAGTAGCGGGTGGGGCTAAGGAGCTCCAGCATAGGCGGATCTAGGACATCAGTTCGGGGGTGGGGCTAAGGAGTTCGAGCATAGGCGGATCCAGGACATCAGTACGGGGGTGGGGCTAAGGAGATCGAGCATAGGCGGATCCAGGACATCAGCACGGGGTGGGGCTAAGAAGCTCGAGCATAGGCGGATCCAGGACATCAGTACGGGGGTGGGGCTAAGGAGCTCGAGCATAGGCGGATCCAGGACATCAGTAGGGGGTGGGGCTAAGGAGCTCCAGCATAGGCGGATCCAGGACATCAGTTCGGAGGTGGGGTTAAGGAGCTCGAGCATAGGCGGACCCAGGACATCAGTACGGGGTGGGGCTAAGGAGATCGAAAATAGGCGAATCCAGGACATCAGCACGGAGGTGGGGCTAAGGAGCTCGAGCATAGGCGGATCCAGGACATCAGTACGGGGTTGGGCTAAGGAGCTCCAGCATAGGCGGATCCAGGACATCAGTTCGGGGGTGGGGTTAAGGAGCTCGAGCATAGGCGGACCCAGGACATCAGTACGAGGGTGGGCTAAGGAGATCGAGCATAGGCGAATCCAGGACATCAGCACGGGAGGTGGGGCTAAGGAGCTCGAGCATAGGCGGATCCAGGACAGCAGTACAGGGGTGGGGCTAAGGAGTTCGAGCATAGGCGGAACCAGGACATCAGTACGGGGATGGGCCTAAGGAGCTCGATCATAGGCGGATCCAGGACATCAGTACGGGGGTGGGGCTAAGAAGCTCGAGCATAGGCGGATCCAGGACATCAGTACGGGGTGGTGTTAAGGAGCTCGAGCATAAGCGGATTCAGCTCATCAGTACGGGGGTGGGGCTCAGGAGCTCGAGCATAGGCGGATCCAGGACATCAGTAGGGGGTGGGGGCTAAGGAGTTCAAGCATAGGCGGATCCAGGGCAGTACAGAGGTGGGGCTACGGAGTTCGAGCATAGGCGGATCCAGGACATCAGTAAGGGGGTGGGGTAAGGAGCTCGACCATTGGCGGATCCAGGACATCAGTAGGGGGTAGGGGCTAAGGAGTTCGGGTATAGGTGGATCCAGGACATCAGTACGGAGGTGGGGCAAAGAAGTTCAAGCATAGGCGGATCCAGGACATCAGTACGGGGGTGGGGCTAAGGAGCTCGAGCATAGGCGGATCCAGGACATCAGTGCGGGGTTGGGGCTCCGGAGCTCGAGTAAAGGCGGATCCAGGACATCAATACGGGGGTGGGGGCTAAGGGGCTGGAGCATAGGCGGATCCAGGACATAAGTATGGGTGTGGGGCTAAGCAGCTCGAGCAGAGGCGGATCCAGGACATCAGTACGGGGGTGGGGCTAAGGAGCTGGAGCATAGGCGGATCCAGGACATAAGTATGGGTGTGGGGCTAAGGAGCTCAAGCAAAGGCGGATCCAGGACATCAGTACGGGGGTGGAGATAAGGAGCTCGAGCATAGGCTGATCCAGGATATCAGTATGGGTGTGGGGCTAAGGAGCTCGAGCAGAGGCGGATCTAGGACATCAGTACGGCGGTGGGGCTAAAGGGCTTGAGTATAGGCGGATCAAGGACATCAGTACAGGGGTGAGGCTAAGGAGCTCGAGCATAAGCGGATCCAGGACATCAGAACGTGGGTAGGGGCTAAAGAGTTCGAGCATAGGTGGATCCAAGACATCAGTACGGGGGTGGGGCTAAGAAGCTCGAGCATAAGCGGATTCAGCTGATCAGTACGGGGTTGGGCTCGGGAGCTCGAGCATAGGCGGATCTAGGACATCAGTACGGTGGTGGGGCTCGGGCGTTCCAGCATAGGCGGATCCAGGACATTAGTAGGGTGGTAGGGGCTAAAGAGTTCGAGTATAGGCGAATCCAGGGCAGTACGGAGGTGGGGCTAAGGAGTTCGAGCATAGGCAGATCCAGGACATCAGTTCGGGGGTGGGGCTAAGGAGCTCGAGCATAGGCGGATCCAGGACATCAGTGCAGGGGTGTGGGGCTAAGGGGTTCGAGTATAGGCGGATAAAGGACATCAGTACAGAGGTGGGGCTAAAGAGCTCAAGCATAAGCGGATCCAGGACATCAGCACAGGGGTAGGGGCTAAAGAGTTCGAGCATAGGCGGATCCAGGACATCAGTACGGGGGTGGGGCTAAGAAGCTCGAGCATAAGCGGAGCCAGGATATCAGTACGGGGGTAGAGGCTAAGGAGTTTGAGCATAGGCGGATCCAGCATATCGGTACGGGGATTGGGCTAAGGAGATCCAGCATAGGCGGATCCAGGACATCTGTACGGAGGTGGGGCTAAGGAGCTCGAGCAAAGGCGGATCCAGGACATCAGTATGGGTGTCGGGCTAAGGAGCTCGAGCAGAGGCGGATCCAGGACATCAAGGGGCTAAAGAGTTAAAACAGGTAGGGGCTAAAGAGTTAAAACATAAGAGGATCCAGGACATCAGTACGGGGGTGGGGCTAAGGAGCTCGAGCATAAGCGGGTTCAGGACATCAGTACGTGGGTGGGGCTCGGGAGCTCAAGCATAGGCGGATCCAGGACATCAGTAGGGGTAGGGGCTAAGGAGTTCAAGCATAGGCGGATCCAGGGCAGTATAGAGGTGGGGCTACGGAGTTCGAGCATAGGCAGATCCAGGAAATATGTAAGGGGTGGGGTAAGGAGCTCGAGCATAGGCGGATCCAGGACATCAGTACGGGGTGGGGCTAAGGAGCTCGAGCATAAGCGGAGCCAGGATATCAGTACGGGGGTAGAGGCTAAGGAGTTTGAGCATAGGCGGATCCAGCATATCGGTACGGGGATTGGGCTAAGGAGATCCAGCATAGGCGGATCCAGGATGTCAGTACGGGGCTGGGGTAAGAGGCTCGAGTATAGGCGGATCAAAGACATCAGTACGGGGGTGGGGCTAAGGAGCTCGAGCATAAGCGGATCCAGGACATCAAGGGGCTAAAGAGTTAAAACAGGTAGGGGCTAAAGAGTTAAAACATAAGAGGATCCAGGACATCAGTACGGGGGTGGGGCTAAGGAGCTCGAGCATAAGCGGGTTCAGGACATCAGTACGTGGGTGGGGCTCGGGAGCTCAAGCATAGGCGGATCCAGGACATCAGTAGGGGTAGGGGCTAAGGAGTTCAAGCATAGGCGGATCCAGGGCAGTATAGAGGTGGGGCTACGGAGTTCGAGCATAGGCAGATCCAGGAAATATGTAAGGGGTGGGGTAAGGAGCTCGAGCATAGGCGGATCCAGGACATCAGTTCGGTGGTGGGGCTGAGGTCTCGAGCTGGGGCATAACTCGGTAACAAATAGGCTGAATTGGGTGAAAATCTGCAGGTATAGGTGAAATACCGTCGGAAAACCCATCATATTTTATATTGTATCTCCTTTCTTCTCGTCATGCCCAGTCTTTGCTTAACAAAACAAACATTATGCGTGTGTTTATTTGTTTGATGATATGAACAGAGGGCAAGCGTGGTGCAGTATGCAGAGACATGCTAATTTAGGAAAACATGGGCCTAGACAGGGGATTGAATGGAGCCATAATGAGAACACAAAACCTAAAACTCCAACATTGCGTTGTTATAAGTATCAAACTGCTGAAAAAAACTTGCCTGTCAATCGAACTGTTTGGCTAACGTACATTGTCACCGGCTTCTCCTGCGCCAGAGCGGCACCTGCCGAGGCCGCAGGCCGAGGTTGTCTGTTGTTGTTGTTGTCTGTTCTGAGCGCCGGTATCAGAGACCTAAAACTTTTGTGGATAGAAGGCACTTCCAAATGAATAAGCACCACGGTTGTCAATTTTCAAAATTTTCAAAATTTTGCCCAGAATTTTGCATCATGTGATTTTTAACTTTTATTTTTCTATTTTTTCCTAATTTATCTACAGTCTTCAAACTTGCACCCTTTTACATCAGGGAGATTTGTAGATCACACAAAAAGTTTGAAAGAAAAGGTTATAAATTTAAGGCTCCAAATTAGCTTTTAAACTTTGCACCCTAAATTTGGCATAAAACTCATAGTCTAAACTACAGGCTCGAAATATCTGAAGCTACAGCAGTTCAGGTTCTGAGTCAAATACCAATTTAAAGGCCGGTTTGTGCAGTACTGCACAAACACAGAAACAAAACAAAAACGGAAATTTAAGGGTACTTTTTGGCCCATTCTGCGAAGGTCTGCATTTCCCAAAATATCAGTCAAACCCTTATATCTTCCGATCTAATTAAGATAAATTAGTTCCCATTTCAGATAATAAAAGAGAATAGCCTCCTTTATTATATATTTAGAGATAAAAACTTTCAGACTGAAACCTTTCATTTTAGAGGCAAAAATAAAATATAAGTTTTTAAAATTTTTATTCTCAGGCCCCTGGTTTCCAGACCGTGATAGCTACGGTATTGAACTTAACACGGCTGGATAGAAAACTTCGTTGCCGTCATTTTTCTCACTCATACCCTCCACTTACCTCTTACGGCTTCCGCGCTATCAGCCGTAAAATACATTTCAAGGTGGTAATTTTATCGGTTCATTTTTGCTTCACACCAGGATTTCAAATGGTTAATATAGATGGAAGTGGATGAAATTCGGCAAAAAGCTAGTTGAAAGACATATCTTGCCATCGCAACAGGTTGCATATCATAGCAACAACAGTGTACCTTTAATTAAATGTAATACACAATGCTAGTAAGTTTTCCGCTCGAAACCTCACCCCGCCGTTCGGCCGTAGCGTGGCTGCGGGCGGCGCACTGGTAGCTGCTATGCGAGACAGATACCATAGCTATGTACGCATGCTATAGACCAGCGCGAATGCCCGGTGGTGGCAGGGTAGTCTGTCTCGTTTCGGCGCCTCTACTCGTGCGGCGGGCGCGTTGTCTATTAGATATTCATATCAGTCGGACGGCCGGGTGGCGGCCGTGCGGTAGGGTCCCGCTCGCTGCTGCGACTTGCGACGAATAAAAAACAAAATGGTGATCAGGAACTGGTTTGCTTGTTTGGTTTGTTGTGTTTTGTTGTTTCTTTATGTGTGTCCAAATCTTACTGTGTATGTGTGTGATAGGTCCGGTAAAAGTGATGTGTCTTATGAGAGAGATAAGAGAGGCCCCACCACTTAAGCCTTCGGGCTTTTGCGTCAATCTATTTGTTATACCTGTCATATTGTTTCCGTCCAATAAAAGTTTATCATCTGTCTATCTATCTACCCACTAGTTAATGCATCCTCTAACCATAGGTAGCACTGGCCAAAGGATCCACCGTTGCACACCATTTCTTTCCCAGCCGAATAAACCTCTTTGTGGTGATACCATGACACGTGACTCCTTGCACTCCCTGCTTAAATAAACTTAATAAGCAGTGGCGGATCCAGGCCATTAGTATGGGGGGTGGGGCTAAGGAGCTCGAGCATAGGCGGATCCAAGACATCAGTACCGGGGTGGGGCTAGTGAGTTGGAGCATAGGCGGATCCAGGACATCAGTACGGGGTGGGGCTAAGGAGCTCGAGCATAGGCGGATCCAGGACATCAGGAGCGGGTTGGAACTCGCGACCTCGAGCATAAGTGGATCCAGAACATCAATACGGGGGTGGGGCTAAGGAGCTCGAGCATAGGCGGATCCAGGACATCAGTAGGGGGTGGGGCTAAGGAGCTCCAGCATAGGCGGATCCAGGACATCAGTTCGGGGGTGGGGTTAAGGAGCTCGAGCATAGGCGGACCCAGGACATCGGTACGGGGGTGGGCTAAGGAGATCGAGCATAGGCGAATCCAGGACATCAGCACGGAGGTGGAGCTAAGGAGCTCGAGCATAAGCGGATCCAGGACATCAATACGGGGTGGGGCTAAGGAGCTCGAGCATAGGCGGATCCAGGACATCAGTACGGGGTGGGGCTAAGAAGCTCCAGCATAGGCGGATCCAGGACATCAGTTCGGGGGTGGGATTAAGGAGCTCGAGCATAGGCGGACCCAGGACATCAGGAGATCGAGCATAGGCGAATCCAGGACATCAGCACGGAGGTGGGGCTAAGGAGCTCGAGCATAGGCGGATCCAGGACATCAGTACGGGGTGGGGTAAGGCTCGAGCATAGGCAGATCCAGGACATCAGTACGGGTGGCAGGAGCTGAGCAAGGCATCAGGACATACGAAGGTGGGCTACGGAGTTCGAAAGGCGATCAGGACATAAAGGGGGGCTAGGACTGAGAAGGCGATCCAGGACATCAGTACGGGGATGGGCCTCAGGAGTTGGAGCATTACCGGATCCAGGATATCAGTTCGGTGGTGGGGCTAAGGAGCTTGAGCATAGGCGGATCAAGGATTACCGATGGAGGAGGCACCGTCCGCAGGGCAAGGGGTGTAATCCGGAGCATAGAGCGCAACTTTTGACACGTAAAATCCTTCCGATGGGCGCCAATTTTTGCATCTTAGGGGAAAGGGTGGGAAGTGACATTTCAGAGGTGCCATCGAATGTTTGAGGGGCGCCGTGGCCATTTCAGGGGGTGCTGAGGATCGACCAAAGGGGGGGTGCACGTGCCTCCTATCCCCCCGCTACCCTGAATTCACCTTTTAGCTCCAGCCTCTCTGCCATTGCCTCCAAACATCCTTTGCTCATGCTATAGCTCTAGGCATTTTCACATGGGGGGACTTAGGCCCACTAGCCTCGCCCCTTGTATCCGCTATCGTATTTAGACATGTAAATAATATATAAATCTCGTTGCACTCTATTCCATATTGTCGAACAATCATAATGAGTGGAAATCGGTCATGCAGATTTTGAATCCGGTCTTCAGGTCAAGGAAAGGTTACTGCGCATGCGCAGTGGAACTAATGGTAACAGAGGCTATCCCGGCAACCTACGGGTTGATTTTTTTGAAATTTTGTGAACAAGAAAATGACACGGAGTGAAAACCACAAATAATGTCATAGTGAAGCTGCACTGCCCTGCGCATGCGCAGTAGAAATCTTAAAGATAAGCCTTAAAGGTGAGGATATTTCAGAAGAGGACATGGACAGAGGAGAGCGAACATGCTTAAATTTAGTATGAAAGTTTTGACACCCTTGCTTTCTACAAAGGTAAGTGCGCATGCGCATTAGAACTTATGGTCAGGGAGGCTATCTCGGGAGCCAATAGACCGATTGGGCTAAAAATTTGAGAGTAGTAGCAGAATACTATCTGCTAATCCCAATTCACGGAATTATGACATTGCATTGTGCTGCGCATGCTCAGTATGAATTCTAAGGAATATTAGGCTATAAGGGATAGTTTAGTTCAGGAGACAAACAAACGACATACCAACATGCTTCAGACAATTATAACGGTATCTTCGCTCTCATTCACTGCAGACTTTACTGCGCATGCGGACTGGGACTTAGGATAAACGAAGCTAACTCGGCAACAAATAGGCTGAATTGTGTGAAGATCTCCAGGTATAGGTGAAATATGGTCGGCAAACCCATAATATTTTATATTGTATCTCCTTTCTTCTGGGCATAGCCAGTCTTTACTTAACAAACCAAACTTTATACGTGTGATTATTTATGTGATTACATGAACAGACGACAAACGTGGCGCAGTGTGCAGAGACATGTTAGTTTAGGAAAACATGGACTTACACATGGGACTGAATGTAGTCAGAATGAGAACATTAGACCTCAAGTCGCAACATCGCGTTAATATATGTATCATACTGCTGAAAACACTCGCCTGTCAATCGAACTGCTTGACTAACGTACATTGTCACCGGCTTCTCCTGCGCCGGAGCGGCACCTGCCGAGGCCGCAGGCCGAGGTCTGTTGTTGTTGTTGTCTGTTCTGAGCGCTGGTATCAGAGACCTAAAACTTTTGTGGATAGAAGGCACTTCCAAATGAATAGGCACCACGGTTGTCAATTTTCAAAATTTTCAAAATTTTGCCCAGAATTTTGCATTATGCGATTTTTAACTTTTATTTTTCTACTTTTTGCTAATTCATCTAGACTCTTCAAACTTGCACCCTTTTACATCAGGGAAATTTGTAGTTCACACAAAAAGTTGGAAAGAAAAAGCTTTAAAATTAGGGCTCTAAATTAGCTTTTAAACTTTGCACCCTAAATTTGGCATAAAACTCATAGTCTAAACTACAGGCTCGAAATATCTAAAGCTACAGCAGTTCAGGTTCTGAGTCAAATATCAACTTAAAGGCCGGTTTGTGCAGTACTGCACAAACACAGAAACAAAACAAAAACGGAAATTTAAGGGTCCTTTTTGGCCCATTCCGTGAAGGTCTGCATTTCCCAAAATATCATTCAAACCCTTATATCTTCCGATCTAATTGATAAAAATTAGTTCCCATTTCAGATAATAAGAGAGAATAGCCTCCTTTATTATATATTTAGAGATAAAAACTTCCAGACTGAAACTTTTTATTTTATAGGCAAAAATAAAATATAAGTTTTTAAAATTTTTATTCTCAGCTCCCCTGGTTTCCAGACCATGATAGCTACGGTATTGAACTTAACACGGCTGGATAGAAAACTTCGTTGCCGTCATTTTTCTCACTCATACCCCCCACTTATCTCTTACGGCTTCCGCGCTATAAGCCGTAAAATGCATTTCACAGTGGTAATTTTATCAGTTCATTTTTGCTTCACACCGGGGTTTAGGGTGGTTAGAGTCATTGGAGGGAAATGAAATTTTGCATGCAGCTAGGTAAGAGACATATGTCGACATTCCATCTGCCTATATATCAATGAAACACCAAGTTACCTTTACTAACATGCCGTTTCTCCACGCATCGTTGTAGCAAATCACCACGCGTCACCCCTGCGTCCACGTCGCGGTAACGCCGGCGATCGGCGCGGCCGTTTCTGTTTATTTATAGTCTGGTAAAAAAGTACCCAACACTACCCATAATACATCACAAGTAATTAGAGTACCGTAAAAGTCTGAGTTTGCAATAGGAGTATTATGTTTCTGTTTTTGGACCATGGGTGGATCCAGGGAATAAGTAGGCTAGGTGCCCCCCACCGTTCTCCCCCATCCCCTCCCCCAACCCCCAATCGACCATCGGCGCCCTCTGAAATTGTAAAGACACGCCTCTCAAGGTCGATGACGCTCCCTGAAATGTCGCTTCCCATACGCGGATCCAGGATTGCCTATCGGGGGGCGAGGTGGAAGGGGAAACTTCCTGGTGGGCGCTATCTACACCAGGGACGCCACTTTTGGCCGGAAAAACCTATCAAGTAGGCGCTAAAACCTAGCAGTAGACCCCGATACCTGCATCTCGGGGAAAACGACATTTCAGGGGGTGCCATCGAACTTTCCAGTGGTTTCCGGGACAATTTCAGGGGGCGCTAAGATTCTATGGGGGCACCTGTCCCCTTTCCCCTAGGATCCGGCTATGTCGTTTCGGGGGCGGGGGGGACGGAGGTGGGGCGTTTTTGGTGTGGGGGTAAGGAGATCGAGCATAAGCGGATCCAGGACATCAGCATGGGGGTAAGGGCTAAAGAGTTCGAGCATAGGCGGACCCAGGACATCAGTACGAGGGTGGGGCTAGGGAGTTAGAGCATAGGCGGATCCAGGACATCGGTACGAGGGTCAGGCTAGGGAGTCAGAGCATAGGCGGATCCAGGACATTAGTACGGGGATGGGGCTAAGCAGCTGAGCATTACAAAGGGTGTTTGTTTGTCAAATAAATAAATAAAATTAGTGGAATCAGGACATCAGTACGGGGTGAGACTCGGGAGTTCCAGCATAGGCGGATCCAGGACATCAGTAGGGGGGGTAGGGGCTACGGAGTTCGAGCATAGGCGGATCCAGGATATTAGTACGGGGATGGGGCTAAGGAGCTCGAGCAGAGGCGGATCTAGGACATCAGTACGGCGGTGGGGCTAAGAAGCTCGAGCATAAGCGGATTCAGCTGATCAGTACGGGGGTGGGGCTCGGGAGCTCGAGCATAGTCGGATCCAGGACATCAGTAGGGGGTGGGGGCTAAGTAGTTCGAGCATAGGCGGATCCAGGGCAGTACAGGGGTGGGGCTACGAAGTTCGAGCACAGGCGGATCCAGGACATCAGTAAGGGGGTGGGGTAAGGAGCTCGAGCATAGGCGGATCCAGGACATCAGTATGGTTGTGGGGCTTAGGTCTCGAGCTGGGGCATAACTCGGTAACAATTAGGCTGAATTGGGTGAACATCTGCAGGTATAGGTGAAATACCGTCGGAAAACCCATCATATTTTATATTGTATCTCTTTTCTTCTGGTCATGCCCAGTCTTTGCTTAACAAAACAAACATTAAACGTGTGTTTATTTATGTGAAGACACGAACAGAGGGCAACCGTGGTGCAGTATGCAGAGACATGCTAATTTAGGAAAACATGGGCCTAGACAGGGGATTGAATGGAGCCATAATGAGAAAACAAAACCTAAAACTCCAACATTGCGTTGTTATGATTTTCAAACTGTCTGCATTTCCCAAAATATCAGTCAAACCCTTATATCTTCCGATCTAATTAAGATTAATTAGTTCCCATTTCAGATATTAAAAGAGAATAGCTTCTTTTATTATATATTTAGAGATAAAAACTTTCAGACTGAAACTTTTTTATTTTAGAGGCAAAAATAAAATATAAGTTTTTAAAATTTTTATTCTCAGCCCCCTGGTTTCCAGACCAAGATAGCTACGGTTTTGAACTTAACACGGCTGGATAGAAAACTTCGTTGCCGTCATTTTTCTCACTCATACCCCCACTTATCTCTTACGGCTTCCGCGCTATCAGCCGTAAAATACATTTCAAAGTGGTAATTTTATCGGTTCATTTTTGCTTCACACCAAGATTTCGAATGGTTAATATAGATGGAAGTGGATGAAATTCGGCAAAAAGCTAGTTCAAAGACATATCTTGCCATCGCAACAGGTTGCATATCATAGCAACAACAGTGTACCTTTAATTAAATGTAATACACAATGCTAGTAAGTTTTCCGCTCGAAACCTCACCCCGCCGTTCGGCCGTAGCGTGGCTGCGGGCGGCGCACTGGTAGCTGCTATGCGAGACAGATACCATAGCTATCTACGCATGCTATAGACCAGCGCGAATGCCCGGTGGTGGCAGGGTAGTCTGTCTCGTTTCGGCTCCTCTACTCGTGCGGCGGGCGCGTTGTCTATTAGAAATTCATATCAGTCGGACGGCCGGGTGGCGGCCGTGCGGTAGGGTCCCGCTTGCTGCGGCGATTTGCGACGAATAAAAAACAAAATGGTGGTCAGGAACTGGTTTGCTTGTTTGGTTTGTTGTGTTTTGTTTCTTTATGTGTGTCCAAATCTTACTGTGTATGTGTGTGATAGGTCCGGTAAAAAAGATGTGTTTTATGAGAGAGATAAGAGAGGCCCCACCACTTAAGCCTTCATGCTTTTGCGTCAATCTATTTGTTATACCTGTCATATTGTTTCCGTCCAATAAAAGTTTATCATCTGTCTATCTATCTACCCACTAGTTAATGCATCCTCTAACCATAGGTAGCACTGGCCAAAGGATCCACCGTTGCACACCATTTCTTTCCCAGCCGAATAAACCTCTTTGTGGTGATACCATGACACGTGACTCCTTGCACTCCCTGCTTAAATAAACTTAATAAGCAGTGGCGGATCCAGGCCATTAGTATGGGGGTGGGGCTAAGGAGCTCGAGCATAGGCGGATCCAAGACATCAGTACCGGGGTGGGGCTAGTGAGCTCGAGCATAGGCGGATCCAGGACATCAGTACGGGGTGGGGCTAAGGAGCTCGAGCATAGGCGGATCCAGGACATCAGTACGGGGTGGGGCTAAGGAGCTCGTGCATAGGCGGATCCAGGACATCAGGAGCGGATTGGAACTCGGAACCTCGAGCATAAGCGGATCCAGGACATTAATACGGGGGTGGGGCTAAGGAGCTCAAGCATAGGCGGATCCAGGACATCAGTAGGGGGTGGGGCTAAGGAGCTCCAGCATAGGCGGATCCAGGACATCAGTTCGGGGGTGGGGCTAAGAAGATCGAGCATAGGCGGATCCAGGACATTTGTACGGGGGTGGGGCTACGGAGCTGGAGCATAGGCGGATCCAGGACATAAGTATGTGTGTGGGGCTAAGGAGCTCGAGCAGAGGCGGATTCAGGACATCAGTACGGGGGTGGGGCTAAGGGGCTCGAGTATAGGCGGATCAAGGACATCAGTACGGGGGTGGGGCTCAGGAGCTCGAGCATAAGCGGATCCAGGACATCAGCAAGGGGGTAGGGGCTAAAGAGTTCGAGCATAGGCGGATCCAGGACATCAGTACGGGGTTGGGTTAGGGATTTAGAGCATAGGCGGATCCAGGACATCAGTACGTGGGTAGGGGCTAAGGGGCTCGAGTATAGGCGGATCAAGGACACCAGTACGGGGGTGGGGCTAAGGAGCTCGAGCATAAGCGGATCCAGGACATCAGCACGGGGGTGGGGCTAAGGAGCTGGAGCATATGCGGTATCAGGACATAAGTATGGGTGTGGGGCTAAGGAGCTCGAGCAGAGGCGGATCCAGGACATCAGTACGGGGGTGGGTCTAAGGAGCTCGAGCAGAGGCGGATCCAGGACATCAGTACGGGGGTGGGGCTAAGGAGATCGAGCATAGGCGGATCCAGGACATCTGTACGGGGGTGGGGCTAAGGAGCTGGAGCATAGGCGGATCCAGGACATAAGTATGTGTGTGGGGCTAAGGAGCTCGAGCAGAGGCGGATTCAGGACATCAGTACGGGGGTGAGGCTAAGGGGCTCGAGTATAGGCGGATCAAGGACATCAGTACGGGGGTGGGGCTCGGGAGCTCGAGCATAAGCGGATCCAGGACATCAGCAAGGGGGTAGGGGCTAAAGAGTTCGATTGTAGGCGGATCCAGGACATCAGTACGGGGGTGGGGCTAAAGAGCTCGAGCAGAAGCGGATTCAGGACATCAGTACGGGGGTGGGGCTCGGGAGCTCGAGCATAGTCGGATCCAGGACATCAGTAGAGGGTGGGGGCTGAGCATAGGCGGTTTCAGGGCAATACAGAGGTGGGGCTACGGAGTTCGAGCATAGGCGGATCCAGGACATCAGTAAGGGGGTGGGGTAAGGAGCTCGAGCATAGGCGGATCCAGGACATCAGTACGGTTGTGGGGCTTAGGTCTCGAGCTGGGGCATAACTCGGTAACAATTAGGCTGAATTGGGTGAACATCTGCAGGTATAGGTGAAATACCGTCGGAAAACCCATCATATTTTATATTGTATCTCTTTTCTTCTGGTCATGCCCAGTCTTTGCTTAACAAAACAAACATTAAACGTGTGTTTATTTATGTGAAGACACGAACAGAGGGCAACCGTGGTGCAGTATGCAGAGACATGCTAATTTAGGAAAACATGGGCCTAGACAGGGGATTGAATGGAGCCATAATGAGAAAACAAAACCTAAAACTCCAACATTGCGTTGTTATGATTTTCAAACTGCTGAAAACACTCGCCTGTCAATCGAACTGTTTGGCTAACGTACATTGTCACCGGCTTCTCCTGCGCCGGAGCGGCACCTGCCAAGGCCGCAGGCCGAGGTCAGAAGCCGGTGACGAACGAAGTAAGAAACGGCTTCTATTCTGACAGTTTTTCCGGTCTCGTCGTCGTCGTTGTTGTCTGTTGTCAGAGCCGCATGACGAAATCCATGGAGCAAAGCGCATTGAGATTTCTCAAGCGGCTCTATTCTGGCCGCTCAGACGGGTCTCGTCGTGGTCTGTTGTTGTTGTCAGAAGCCGGTGACGAACGAAGTGAGAAACGGCTTCTATACTGACAGTTTTTCGTTCTCTGTTGTCCGTCAGAAGCCGGTGACGAACGAAGTAAGAAACGGCTTCTATTCTGACAGTTTTTCCGGTCTCGTCGTCGTTGTCTGTTGTTGTTGTTGTTGTTGTTGTTGTTGTTGTCTGTTCTGAGCGCTGGTATCAGAGACCTAAAACTTTTGTGGATAGAAGGCACTTCCAAATGAATAAGCACCACGGTTGTCAATTTTCAAAATTTTCAAAATTTTGCCCAGAATTTTGCATTATGTGATTTTTAACTTTTATTTTTCTATTTTTGCTAATTCATCTACAGTCTTTAAACTTGCACCCTTTTACATCAGGGAAATTTGTAGATCACACAAAAAGTTTGAAAGAAAAAGTTATAAATTTAAGGCTCCAAATTAGCTTTTAAACTTGGCACCCTAAATTTGGCATAAAACTCATAGTCTAAACTACAGGCTCGAAATATCTGAAGCTACAGCAGTTCAGGTTCTGAGTCAAATACCAATTTAAAGGCCGGTTTGTGCAGTACTGCACAAACACAGAAACAAAACAAAAACGGAAATTTAAGGGTCCTTTTTGGCCCATTCTGCGAAGGTCTGCATTTCCCAAAATATCAGTCAAACCCTTATATCTTCCGATCTAATTAAGATAGATTAGTCCCCATTTCAGATAATAAAAGAGAATAGCCTCCTTTATTATATATTTAGAGATAAAAACTTTCAGACTGAAACTTTTTATTTTAGAGGCAAAAATAAAATATAAGTTTTTAAAAATTTTATTCTCAGCCCCCTGGTTTCCAGACCATGATAGCTACGGTATTGAACTTAACACGGCTGGATAGACAACTTCGTTGCCGTCATTTTTCTCACTCATACCCCCCACTTATCTCTTACGGCTTCCGCGCTATCAGCCGTAAAATCTATTTCAAAGTGGTAATTTTATCGGTTCATTTTTGCTTCACACCAGGATTTCGAATGGTTAATATAGATGGAAGTGGATGAAATTCGGCAAACAGCTAGTTCAAAGACATATCTTGCCATCGCAACAGGTTGCATATCATAGCAACAACAGTGTACCTTTAATTAAATGTAATACACAATGCTAGTAAGTTTTCCGCTCGAAACCTCACCCCGCCGTTCGGCCGTAGCGTCGCGGCGGGCGGCGCACTGGTAGCTGCTATGCGAGACAGATACCATAGCCATCTACGCATGCTATAGACCAGCGCGAATGCCCGGTGGTGGCAGGGTAGTCTGTCTCGTTTCGGCTCCTCTACTCGTGCGGCGATCGCGTTGTCTATTAGATATTGATATCAGTCGGACGGCCGGGTGGCGGCCGTGCGGTAGGGTCCCGCTCGCTCCGGCGACCTGCGACGAATAAAAAACAAAATGGTGGTCAGGAACTGGTTTGCTTGTTTGGTTTGTTGTGTTTTGTTTCTTTATGTGTGTCCAAACTGTGTATGTGTGTGATAGGTCCGGTAAAAGTGATGTGTTTTATGAGAGAGATAAGAGAGGCCCCACCACTTAAGCCTTCGGGCTTTTGCGTCAATCTATTTGTTATACCTGTCATATTGTTTCCGTCCAATAAAAGTTTATCATCTGTCTATATATCTACACACTAGTTAATGCATCCTCTAACCATAGGTAGCACTGGCCAAAGGATCCACCGTTGCACACCATTTCTTTCCCAGCCGAATAAACCTCTTTGTGGTGATACCATGACACGTGACTCCTTGCACTCCCTGCTTAAATAAACTTAATAAGCAGTGGCGGATCCAGGCCATTAGTATGGGGGTGGGGCTAAGGAGCTCGAGCATAGGCGGATCCAGGACATCAGTACGGGGTGGGGCTAAGGAGCTCGAGCATAGGCGGATCCAGGACATCAAGAGCGGGTTGGAACTCGGGACCTCGAGCATAAGCGGATCCAGGACATCAATACGGGGGTGGGGCTAAGGAGCTCAAGCATAGGCGGATCCAGGACATCAGTAGGGGGTGGGGCTAAGGAGCTCCAGCATAGGCGGATCCAGGACATCAGTTCGGGGGTGTGGTTAAGGGGCTCGAGCATAGGCGGACCCAGGACATCAGTACGAGGGTGGGCTAAGGAGATCGAGCATAGGCGAATCCAGGACATCAGCACGGGAGGTGGGGCTAAGGAGCTCGAGCATAGGCGGATCCAGGACATCAGTACAGGGGTGGGGCTAAGGAGTTCGAGCATAGGCGGAACCAGGACATCAGTACGGGAATGGGCCTAAGGAGCTCGATCATAGGCGGATCCAGGACATCAGTTCGGGGGTGGGGCTAAGGAGCTCGAGCATAGGCAGATCCAGGACATCAGTACGGGGGTGGTGTTAAGGAGCTCGAGCATAAGCGGATTCAGCTCATCAGTACGGGGGTGGGAATCGGGAGCTCGAGCATAGGCGGATCCAGGACATCCGTAGGGGGTGGGGCTAATGAGTTCAAGCATAGGCGGATCCAGGGCAGTACAGAGGTGGGGCTACGGAGTTCGAGCATAGGCAGATCCAGGACATCAGTAAGGGGGTTGGGTAAGGAGCTCGACCATAGGCGGATCCAGGACATCGGTAGGGGGTAGGGGCTAAGGAGTTCGGGTATAGGCGGATCCAGGACATCAGTACGGAGGTGGGGCAAAGAAGTTCGAGCATAGGCGGATCCAGGACATCAGTACGGGGGTGGGGCTAAGGAGCTCGAGCAGAGGCGGATCCAGGACATCAGTGCGGGGGTGGGGCTCCGGATCTCGAGTAAAGGCGGATCCAGGACATCAATACGGGGGTGGGGCTAAGGGGCTGGAGCATAGGCGGATCCAGGACATCTGTACGGGGGTGGGGCTAAGAACCTGGAGCATAGGCGGATCCAGGACATAAGTATGGGTGTGGGGCTAAGGAGCTCGAACAGAGGCGGATCCAGGACATCAGTACGGGGGTGGGGCTAAGGGGCTCGAGTATAGGCAGATAAAGGACATCAGTACGGGGGTGGGGCTAAGGAGCTCGAGCATAAGCGGATCCAGGACATCAGCACCGGGGTGAGGCTAAGGACCTGGAGCATAGGCGAATCCAGGACATAAGTATTGGTGTGGGGCTAAGGAGCTCGAGCAGAGGCGGATCCAGGACATCAGTACGGGGGTGGGGCTAAGGAGCTCGAGCAGAGGCGGATCCAGGACATCAGTACGGGGGGTGGGGCTAAGGAGATCGAGCATAGGCGGATCCAGGACATCTGTACGGGGGTGGGGCTAAGGACCTGGAGCATAGGCGGATCCAGGACATAAGTATGGGTGTGGGGCTAAGGATCTCGAACAGAGGCGGATCCAGGACATCAGTACGGGGGTGGGGCTAAGGGGCTCGAGTATAGGCGGATCAAGGACATCAGTACGGGGATGGGGCTAAGGAGCTCGAGCATAAGCGGATCCAGGACATCAGCACGGGGGTAGGGGCTAAAGAGTTCGAGCATAGGCGGATCCAGGATATCAGTACGAGGGTGGGGCTAAGGAGCTCGAGCATAAGCGGAGCCAGGATATCAGTACGGGGGTAGAGGCTAAGGAGTTTGAGCATAGGCGGATCCAGCATATCGGTACGGGGATTGGGCTAAGGAGATCCAGCATAGGCGGATCCAGGACATCTGTACGGAGGTGAGGCTAAGGAGCTCGAGCATAGGCGGATCCAGGACATCAGTATGGGTGTCGGGCTAAGGAGCTCGAGCAGAGGCGGATCCAGGACATCAGTACGGGGCTGGGGTAAGAGGCTCGAGTATAGTCGGATCAAAGACATCAGTACGGAGGTGGGGCTAAGGAGCTCGAGCATAAGCGGATCCAGGACATCAAGGGGCTAAAGAGTTAAAACAGGTAGGGGCTTAAGAGTTAAAACATAAGCGGATCCAGGACATCAGTACGGGGGTGGGGCTAAGGAGCTCGAGCATAAGCGGATTCAGGACATCAGTACGTGGGTGGGGCTCGGGAGCTCCAGCATAGGCGGATCCAGGACATCAGTAGGGGTAGGGGCTAAGGAGTTCAAGCATAGGCGGATCCAGGGCAGTATAGAGGTGGGGCTACGGAGTTCGAGCATAGGCAGATCCAGGATATATGTAAGGGGGTGGGGTAAGGAGCTCGAGCATAGGCGGATCCAGGACATCAGTTCGGTGGTGGGGCTGAGGTCTCGAGCTGGGGCATAACTCGGTAACAAATAGGCTGAATTGGGTGAAAATCTGCAGGTATAGGTGAAATACCGTCGGAAAACCCATCATATTTTATATCGTATCTCCTTTCTTCTCGTCATGCCCAGTCTTTGCTTAACAAAACAAACATTATGCGTGTGTTTATTTCTTTGATGATATGAACAGAGGGCAGGCGGGGTGCAGTATGCAGAGACATGCTAATTTAGGAAAACATGGGCCTAGACAGGGGATTGAATGGAGCCATAATGAGAACACAAAACCTAAAACTCCAACATTGCGTTGTTATAAGTATCAAACTGCTGAAAAAAACTCGCCTGTCAATCGAACTGTTTGGCTAACGTACATTGTCACCGGCTTCTCCTGCGCCAGAGCGGCACCTGCCGAGGCCGCAGGCCGAGGTAGTAGTAGTAGTAGTTGTTGTCTGTTCTGAGGACTGGTTTCAGATACTTGAAACTTGCAGGGATGAAAGGCAGGAACCCATAAAAAATCCCGACGGCTGCAGATTTTCGAATTTTGCAAAAACGTTTCCAAAATTTTGGATTATATTTTTCAAAACTTTTATTTTTCTATTTTTCTATTTTTAGTCTACAGCTCTCAAACTTACACTCTTTTACACACAATCAATTACCAGTTGTTGCTCAAAGTTTGAAGCAAAAATCCAAATTTGTACTTCCAAAATGATTTTTTGAAACTTTTACCTCCAACTTGTAAGGAAATGCATTACCAAAGTTATAAGTTCGAAATATCTGAAGATATGATGCTAGGTGTTCCAAACTGGATTTTTACAGACAGAATGGACTGTGCATTACTGCATAGACACTAAACTGAACCAAAAGCATAATTTTGAAGGTCAGTTTTGGCCCTTTTTCCAAAACATTGCAATTATGGCCTAAAATTTTAAAACCATATAACTTTCAAAATTCTGGACATTTTTGAGTGCAGTTTTCTTTGTTGAGATGGGTATTGTCATTACAACAACATATTCTAAACTCAAATTTCTGAGTTAATGGGAAATATTTTTCTGCAAAAAATACAATATTTTTTTGTTTTTTTGGGAATTTATGACTATATATTTCCAAATTTTCTTTTCGAAATTGGTACCAAAAAAAAGCCCGGCTCAAGTTCTACAACCGTCTGCCTGACCATACCCGCGCGGCTCCCATAGGTTTTGAGCTATATGATGACAAAGACTGAATTTGATGCGGTTTTCATAGATTGTCATAGATTCATCACGTGATAAAGTGCCTTTATACTCAACTGAGATATATGGCTCTCTCTATACTTGTAGTATGGGAAATTATGAGCTCTGCCGTTTTTGTTTCATGACGCTCAGACGACTAGTCCGCCACTGAGGGGCAAAATACTTCGGTCCCGTTTTTTCCGCAGGAGTCGTGACGTCATTCTGCCCGTCTTGCATGGACCTTCTGTGCTGCGGCAGTGGGCTGCAGGCGGTAAATGCGTGCAAGAAAGGCATAACATTTTTATCCGAGTGCATACAGCGGGTGGCTAGCCGGTCGGGGCGGACGGGAACCTGACTAGAAGGCAGAGGGTGCCGAGGCGTGTTTAGAGATCCGAGGAAGTGAGCAGTGATGCCCTCAGGTATCTAGGGAACGGTAGCAGGGTCCAGAGGCGTGCTGGGATAGCTCATGGGAAACATTTCGGACGGGGGAGCAGTGAGGATGGGGGCTGGTACGGGACTGGAGCCTTCCCCGCCATTGCCTCGGAACAGCTTCTGTGTTTGTATTAACCATAGATATTCTGACATTGGGGGGGAACTTCAGCCCCTAGCTCCGCCCATTGTATCTACCACCATTTGAATAGCCACCATGGATGTATATAAGCATATGAAAGATTGAAGATTTCGTTGCACTCCGTACCAAATTACCGAACAATATCAATGAGAGGCAATCGACCATGCAGATTTCGAATGTGGTATTCAGGTCAACAAAAGGTCACTGCGCATGCGCACTGGAACTAATGGTAACAGAGGCTATCTCGGCAACCTACGGGTCGATTTTCTTGAAATTTTGTGAACAGAAGAATATCACGAAATGTAAGTCAAAATTGTCATTGAAGCTGCACTGCTCTGCGCATGCGCAGCAGAAATTATGAAAATAAGCCTGAAAGGCGAGGGTATTTCAGAGGAGGACCTGAACAGAGGGAAAGCCAGCGTGCTTAAAGTTAGAATGAATGTTTTGTCACCCTTGGTAACAACAAAGTTCAGTGCGCATGCGCATTAGAACTTATGGTCATGGAGGCTATCTCGGGAGCCAATAGACCGATTTCGCTCAAATTTTTGCGAGTAAAAGCAGAATAGCATCTGCTAATCCTAATTGATGGCATTATGACGCTGCACTATTATGCGCATGTGCAGTAGAAATTCTAAGGAATAATAGGCTCTAAGGGATCATTTAGACCAGGAGACAAACAAACGGCATATTAACATGCTTCAGTCAACTATAACGGTATCTTTGCTCTCATTCACTGCATACGTTACTGTGCATGCGGACTGGGAGTAGGGTAACCGAAGCTAACTCGTTAACAAATTGGCTGAATTGGGTGAAAATCTGCAGGTATAGGTGAAATACGGTCGGCAAACCCATCATATTTTATAATGTATCTCCTTTCTTCTGGTCATGCCCAGTCTTTACTTAACAAAACAACCATTATACGTGTGGTTATCTATGTGATGACATGAACAGAGGGCAAACGTGACGCAGTGTGCAGAGACATGCTAATGTAGCAAAACAAGGGCTTACACAGGGGATTGAATGGAGCCATAACGAGAACACAAAACCTAAAACTCCAACATTGCGTTGTTGTAAGTATCAAACTGCTGAAAACACTCGCCTGTCAATCGAACTGTTTGGCTAACGTACATTGTCACCGGCTTCTCCTGCGCCGGAGCGGCACCTGCCGAGGCCGCAGGCCGAGGTTGTTGTTGTTTTTGTTGTCTGTTCTGAGCGCTGGTATCAAAGACCTAAAACTTTTGTGGATAGAAGGCACTTCCAAATGATTAGGCACCACGGTTGTCAATTTTCAAAATTTTCAAAATTTTGCCCAGAATTTTGCATTATGTGATTTTTAACTTTTATTTTTCTATTTTTTGCTAATTCATCTAGACTCTTCAAACTTGCACCCTTTTACATCAGGGAAATTTGTAGTTCACACAAAAAGTTGGAAAGAAAAAGCTTTAAAATTAGGGCTCTAAATTAGCTTTTAAACTTTGCACCCTAAATTTGGCATAAAACTCATGGTCTAAACTACAGGCTCGAAATATCTGAAGCTACAGCAGTTCAGGTTCTGAGTCAAATATCAACTTAAAGGCCGGTTTGTGCAGTACTGCACAAACACAGAAACAAAACAAAAACGGAAATTTAAGGGTCCTTTTTGGCCCATTCCGTGAAGGTCTGCATTTCCCAAAATATCATTCAAACGCTTATATCTTCCGATCTAAATGATAAAAATTGGTTCCCATTTCAGATAATAAGAGAGAATAGCCTCCTTTATTGTATATTTAGAGATAAAATTTTTCAGACTGAAACTTTTTATTTTATAGGCAAAAATAAAATATAAGTTTTTAAAATTTTTATTCTCAGCCCCCTGGTTTCCAGACCATGATAGCTACGGTATTGAACTTAACACGGCTGGATAGAAAACTTCGTTGCCGTCATTTTTCTCACTCATACCCCCCACTTATCTCTTACGGCTTCCGCGCTATAAGCCGTAAAGTACATTTCAAAGTGGTAATTTTATCAGTTCATTTTTGCTTCACACCGGGGTTTAGGGTGGTTAGAGTCATTGGAGGGAAATAAAATTTTGCATGCAGCTAGGTAAGAGACATATGTCGACATTCCATCTGCAAAGATATCAATGAAACACCAAGTTACCTTTACAAACATGCCGTTTCTCCACGCAACGTTGTAGCAAATCACCACGCGTCAGCCCTGCGTCCACGCCGCGGCAACACCGGCGATCGGCGCGGCCGTTTCTATTTATTTATGGTCTGGTAAAAAGTACCCATTACTACCCATAATGCATCACAAGTAATTAGAGTACCGTAAAAGTCCGAGTTTACAATAAGAGTATTATGTTTCTGTTTTTGGACCATGGGTGGATCCAGGGAATAAGTAGGCTAGGTGCCCCCCTCACCCTTCTCCCCCCATCCCCCTTCCCCAACCCCCCAATCGACCATCGGCGCCCTCTGAAATTGTAAAGACACGCCTCTCAAGGTCGATGACGCTCCCTGAAATGTCGCTTCCCATACGCGGATCCAGGATTTGCCTATCGGGAGCGAGGTGGAAGGGGAAATTTCCTGGTGGGCGCTATCTACACCAGGGACGCCACTTTTGGCTGGAAAACCTATCAAGTAGGCGCTAAAACCTATCAGTAGACCCCGATACCTGCATCTCGGGGAAAACGATATTTCAGGGGGTGCCATCGAACTTTCTAGGGGTTTCCGGGACAATTTCAGGGGGCGCTAAGATTCTATGGGGGCATCTGTCCCCTTTCCCCTTGGATCCGCCTATGTCGTTTCGGGGGGGCACGGAGGTGGGGTCGTTACGGGTGTGGGGGTAAGGAGCTCGAGCATAAGCGGATCCAGGACATCAGCATGGGGGTAAGGGCTAAAGAGTTCGAGCATAGGCAGACCCAGGACATCAGTACGAGGGTGGGGCTAGGGAGTTAGAGCATAGGCGGATCCAGGACATCGGTACGAGGGTCGGGCTAGGGAGTTAGAGCATAGGCGGATCCAGGACATCGGTACGAGGGTCGGGCTAGGGAGTTAGAGCATAGGCGGATCCAGGACATTAGTACGGGGATGGGGCTAAGCAGCTGAGCATTAGCGGATTCAGGGCATCAGTACGGGGTGAGACTCGGGAGTTCCAGCAGAGGCGGATCCAGGACATCAGTAGGGGGGTAGAGGCTACGGAGTTCGAGCATAGGCGGATCCAGGACATTAGTACGGGGATGGGGCTAAGGAGATCGAGCATAGGCGGATCTAGGACATCTGTACGGGGGTGGAGATAAGGAGCTCGAGCATAGGCTGATCCAGGACATCAGTATGGGTGTGGGGCGAAGGAGCTCGAGCAGAGGCGGATCTAGGACATCAGTACGGCGGTGGGGCTAAAGGGCTTAAGTATAGGCGGATCAAGGACATCAGTACGGGGGTGAGGCTAAGGAGCTCAAGCATAAGCGGATCCAGGACATCAGAACGTGGGTAGGGGCTAAAGAGTTCGAGCATATGTGGATCCAGGACATCAGTACGGGGGGTGGGGCTAAGAAGCTCGAGCATAAGCGGATTCAGCTGATCAGTACGGGGGTGGGGCTCGGGAGCTCGAGCATAGGCGGATCTAGGACATCAGTACGGTGGTGGGGCTCGGGCGTTCCAGCATAGGCGGATCCAGGACATTAGTAGGGTGGTAGGGCTAAAGAGTTCGAGTATAGGCGAATCCAGGTCAGTACGGAGGTGGGGCTACGGAGTTCGAGCATAGGCAGATCCAGGACATCAGTTCGGGGGGTGGGGCTAAGGAGCTCGAGCATAGGCGGATCCAGGACATCAGTGCAGGGGTGTGGCTCCGGAGCTCGAGTAAAGGCGGATCCAGGACATCAGTGGGGGGGGGTAGGGGCTACGGAGTTCGAGCATAGGCGGATCCAGGACATCAGTAAGAAGGTGGGGTAAGGAGCTCGAGCATAGGCGGATCCAGGAAATCAGTAGGGGGTAGGGGCTAAGGAGTTCGAGCATAGGCGGATCCAGGGCATCAGTACGGAGGTGGGGCTCGGGCGTTCCAGCATAGGCGGATCCAGGTCAATAAGAGGGTGGTAGGGGCTAAAGAGTTCGAGTATAGGCGAATCCAGGGCAGTACGGAGGTGGGGCTACGGAGTTCGAGCATAGGCAGATCCAGGACATCAGTTCGGGGGTGGGGCTAAGGAGCTCGAGCATAGGCGGATCCAGGACATCAGTGCAGGGGTGTGGCTCCGGAGCTCGAGTAAAGGCGGATCCAGGACATCAGTACGGGAGGTGGGGCTAAGGAGATCGAGCATAGGTGGATCCAGGACATCTGTACGGGGGTGGGGCTAAAGAGCTGGAGCATAGGCGGATCCAGGACATCAGTATGGGTGTGGGGCTAAGGAGCTTGAGCAGAGGCGGATCCAGGGCATCAGTACGGGGGTGGGGCTAAGGTGTTCGAGTATAGGCGGATAAAGGACATCAGTACAGAGGTGGGGCTAAAGAGCTCAAGCATAAGCGGATCCAGGATATCAGTACGGGGGTAGAGGCTAAGGAGTTTGAGCATAGGCGGATCCAGCATATCGGTACGGGGATTGGGCTAAGGAGATCCAGCATAGGCGGATCCAGGACATCTGTACGGAGGTGGGGCTAAGGAGCTCGAGCATAGGCGGATCCAGGACATCAGTATGGGTGTCGGGCTAAGGAGCTCAAGCAGAGGCGGATCCAGGACGTCAGTACGGGGCTGGGGTAAG
Organism: Lepas anatifera; assembly: GCA_034440635.1. NCBI lineage: Eukaryota > Metazoa > Arthropoda > Thecostraca > Lepadidae > Lepas > Lepas anatifera. Next base: position 317,134 of record JAOTON010000829.1, on the reverse strand, counting down.
AGGCTCGAGTATAGGCGGATCAAAGACATCAGTACGGGGGTGGGGCTAAGGAGCTCGAGCATAAGCGGATCCAGGACATCAAGGGGCTAAAGAGTTAAAACAGGTAGGGGCTAAAGAGTTAAAACATAAGCGGATCCAGGACATCAGTACGGGGGTGGGGCTAAGGAGCTCAAGCATAAGCGGGTTCAGGACATCAGTACGTGGGTGGGGCTCGGGAGCTCAAGCATAGGCGGATCCAGGACATCAGTAGGGGTAGGGGCTAAGGAGTTCAAGCATAGGCGGATCCAGGGCAGTATAGAGGTGGGGCTACGGAGTTCGAGCGAAGGCAGATCCAGGACATATGTGAGGGGGTGGGGTAAGGAGCTCGAGCATAGGCGGATCCAGGACATCACTTCGGTGGTGGGGCTGAGGTCTCGAGCTGGGGCATAACTCGGTAACAAATGGGCTGAATTTGGTGAAAATCTGCAGGTATAGGTGAAATACCGTCGGAAAACCCATCATATTTTATATTGTATCTCCTTTCTTCTCGTCATGCCCAGTCTTTGCTTAACACGCGCATTGACGGGGGTCTGAGCCACCTTCGCATTGACGGGGGGCGGGTACCCGCCCCCCTAAGATCTCGAGAACCACGGTAGGTAGCGAAAAACGGTAAACGGCGTTGGGCTGCCCATCCACTTCTCCATCGGAAACATTTGAACCATTTTTTTGTCAGGTCACATTTAAGGTCACGAGAGGTCAAAACATGCCCGTCATAGGGATAACATGTAAATTCAGTTTTTCGGCCATTAAATCTGAACAAGTAAAGATAGAGCAAAACGACTTGAACTATATGAATCTTCTTAGCAAGCCAAATCGAATGATATATAATTTGACCTTGCTAGGTCAAATCAAGGATTTGACCTGACCTGAGGTCAGGTCAGGGTCAAATTATATAAAATGCATATCATTAGAACCGCAAAGCCCAGGCGAGTCTAATGCAGCTAAAATAAATGCTCTATCACCATCCGTTACTGAGTTATTCCGTAAAAACCATTTTCCCGTGTATTTCCAATGGAGAGGTCATGCCTCGTACCTGACCTTAGGTCATCGATATCAAAAATACCGGAACATATTTTAGAGAACTCGGTGGGGCCATTAGTGATATGAGTTTCAATCGGATAAGTTCACCCTGCTTCGACTTATGCTATCTTAAACTTTTTTTGAGGTCGGGTCACTTGACCTGTAATGGTGACCTGGCCTGAGATGACCTAACCTTAAAATTTCCACAGAAGTTGTAAAAATGATGAGGGAAAAGGTATACCAAGTACGGCGGCGTTACACGCCGCCGTTTTTCTGCTATTTCCGAAAAACCCGAGGGGGGGCAGGTACCCGCCCCCCGTCAATGCGCGTGTTAACAAAACAAACATTATGCGTCTGTTTATTTCTTTGATGATATGAACAGAGGGCAAGCGTGGTGCAGTATGCAGAGACATGCTAATTTAGGAAAACATGGGCCTAGACAGGGGATTGAATGGAGCCATAATGAGAACACAAAACCTAAAACTCCAACATTGCTTTGTTATAAGTATCAAACTGCTGAAAAAAACTCGCCTGTCAATCGAACTGTTTGGCTAACGTACATTGTCACCGGCTTCTCCTGCGCCAGAGCGGCACCTGCCGAGGCCGCAGGCCGAGGTTGTTGTTGTTGTTGTTGGCGTCTGTCAGTCCTGAGAATTGATGTCAGAGCTCTGGAATTTTGTAGGGTGATAGCCCTTCTGCTCCAGACACCAAAACTGAAGCCCCGAGTTGAAATCCAGAATAGTTTTTGAGAAATTTTGGCTCAAACTTTTTCTGTTTTATATTTTTCTAATTTTTACTTTTTAACCTACGAACTTGAAACTTATGCCCTTTTCGAAAGATAACAAGGGCCAGCTAGGGAAAACGAATTGAGCTGATCCGACAATATTTGTTGCGCGAAAACGCGGCATTTCTCACGCGAGCAAAAAACCTGCTAAAAGTTGATGGCCGACTTGTGCGCTCGAAATGTCAGAAGACAGGCCTCAGTTAGCTGAAAGGCAGTTACCTAGGGGTAGCTATGAAAATTTTGTAGTGCTTAGGCATAGTTTTGAGTGCAAAACGCAAAATTTTGACCTACTTTTACAGTTCTTTCGGAAGACTGAATTTTGGCTCATTTCATTTCAACGTTAATATCTCACAATCTAATTGACCGATTTGAGTTTTCATTTCAAATAATGAAAGAACATTGCTTCCGCCTGATAATATTTGGAGATGGAAATTGTGAATGTGAAAATCTTTGTTTTATAGGCATAAATAGAAATTGAGTAAAAAAAACTTTTTATTTGCATCTTCCTGGTTCCAAGCTCATGTCACTCACAAACTCAGAACTGACATGGCTGAAAAGGAAAGTTACTTGCGGTCATTTCGCTCACTTACACTACCCACCTATCTCTAATGGCTTTCGAGTAATTAGTCCAAAATGTATTACAAAATGCTAAATTTCTCGGACCACCATTGCTTCTCACCATGGTTTCAAGTCCTTAAAATAGACGGAAGTGGAAGAAATTTGGCATGAAGCTAGCTGAGGATCCTAGCTCGACGATACAAGTAATTTCAGCCCAAAATAATGCTTGGTTCGTCTTCTAGAAGCACATTTATATCGTGCCTTTTCGGGACAAGCACAGCACCCGGCGCCAGCGGCCCGGCATATTCGGCGGAGTTGTACCAGCCAGTGACCTCCTGACGGGTCACAGCTGTTCAGCTGGTGGGAGGGTGAGTGGTATGGCACGGTGGTCTAGTGGTTAGAGGCCCTGTCTCTTGATCAGGTAGGTCCGGTTCGAATCCGGGGGTGACCACGTAATCTTTATTGGTTATTTCAAAGAAAAGAATGATAAAACTGACTTGCAGGCTTATGAAGAGATACATTAAGAACGAAATATGGTTTGCTTTCAGCACATTGTCATGCGGCTCTCCTGCGCCGGTGGGGCGTTAGCCCAGGCCGCAGGCCGAGGTCTGTTGTTGTTGTTGTCTGTTCTGAGCGCTGGTATCAGAGACCTAAAACTTCTGTGGATAGAAGGCACTTCCAAATGAATAAGCACCACGGTTGTCAATTTTCAAAATTTTCAAAATTTTGCCCAGAATTTTGTATTATGTGATTTTTAACTTTTATTTTTCTATTTTTTGCTAATTCATATACAGTCTTCAAACTTGCACCCTTTTACATCAGACAAATTTGTAGTTCACACAAAAAGTTGAAAAGGAAAAGCTTTAAATTTAATGCTCTAAATTAGCTTTTGAACTTTGCACCCTAAATTTGGCATAAAACTCATGGTCTAAACTACAGGCTCGAAATATCTGAAGCTACAGCAGTTCAGGTTCTGAGTCAAATATCAACTTAAACGCCGGTTTGTGCAGTACTGCACAAACACAAAAACAAAACAAAAACGGAAATTTAAGGGCCCTTTTTGGCCCATTCCGTGAAGGTCTGCATTTCCCAAAATATCATTTAAACCCTTATATCTTCCGATCTAATTGATAAAAATTAGTCTCTATTTCAGATAATAAAAGAGAATAGCCTCCTTTATTATATATTTAGAGATAAAAACTTTCAGACTGACACTTTTTATTTTATAGGCAAAAGTAAAATATAAGTTTTTAAAATTTTTATTCTCAGCCCCCTGGTTTCCAGACCATGATAGCTACGGTATTGAACTTAACACGGCTGGATAGAAAACTTCGTTGCCGTCATTTTTCTCACTCATACCCCCCACTTATCTCTTACGGCTTCCGCGCTATGAGCCGTAAAATACATTTCGAAGTGGTAATTTTATCAGTTCATTTTTGCTTCACACCGGGGTTTAGGGTGGTTAGAGTCATTGAGGGAAATGAAATTTTGCATGCAGCTAGGTAAGAGACATATGTCGACATTCCATCTGCAAAGATATCAATGAAACACCAAGTTACCTTTACAAACATGCCGTTTCTCCACGCATCTTTGTAGCAAATCACCACGCGTCACACCTGCGTCCACGCCGCGGCAACGCCGGCGATCGGCGCGGCCGTTTCTGTTTATTTATGGTCTGGTAAAAAAGTACCCAATACTACCCATAATGCATCACAAGTAATTAGAGTACCGTAAAAGTCCGAGTTTACAATAAGAGTATTATGTTTCTGTTTTTGGACCATGGGTGGATCCAGGGAATAAGTAGGCTAGGTGCCCCCCACCCTTCTCCCCCCATCCCCCTCCCCCAACCCCCCAATCGACCATCGGCGCCCTCTGAAATTGTAAAGACACGCCTCTCAAGGTCGATGACGCTCTCTGAAATGTCGCTTCCCATACGCGGATCCAGGATTGCCTATCGGGGGCGAGGTGGAAGGGGAAACTTCCTGGTGGGCGCTATCTACACCAGGGACGCCACTTTTGGCCGGAAAAACCTATCAAGTAGGCGCTAAAACCTATCAGTAGACCCCGATACCTGCATCTCGGGGAAAACGACATTTCAGGGGGTGCCATCGAACTTTCCAGGGGTTTCCGGGACAGTTTCAGGGGGCGCTAACATTCTATGGGGGGCACCTGTCCCCTTTCCCCCTTGGATCCGCCTATATCGTTTCGGGGGGCACGGAGGTGGGGTCGTTACGGGTGTGGGGGTAAGGAGCTCAAGCAAAAGCGGATCCAGGGCATCAGCATGTGGGTAGGGACTAAAGAGTTCGAGCATAGGCGGAGCCAGGACATCAGTACGAGGGTGGGGCTAGGGAGTTAGACCATAGGCGAATCCAGGACATCGGTACGAGGGTCGGGCTAGGGAGTTAGAGCATAGGCGGATCCAGGGCATTAGTACGGGGATGGGGCTAAGTAGTTCGAGCATAGGCGGATCCAGGCCATCAGTACGGGGATGGGGCTAAGGAGCTCGAGCATAGGCGGATCCAGGACATCAGTACGGTGGTGGGGCTCGGGCGTTCCAGCATAGGCGGATCCAGGACATTAGTAGGGTGGTAGGGGCTAAAGAGTTCGAGTATAGGCAAATCCAGGGCAGTACGAAGGTGGTGCTACGGAGTTCGAGCATAGGCGGATCCAGGACATCAGTGCAGGGGTGTGGTTCCGGAGCTCGAGTAAAGGCGGATCCAGGACATCAGTACGGGGGTGGGGCTAAGGAGCTCGAGCATAAGCGGAGCCAGGATATCAGTACGGGGTTAGAGGCTAGGGAGTTTGAGCATAGGCGGATCCAGCATATCGGTACGGGGATGGGGCTAAGGAGATCCAGCATACGCGGATCCAGGACATCTGTACGGAGGTGGGGCTAAGGAGCTCGAGCATAGGCGGATCCAGGACATCAGTATGGGTGTCGGGCTAAGGAGCTCGAGCAGAGGCGGATCCAGGACTTCAGTACGGGGCTGGGGCTAAGGGGCTCGAGTATAGGCGGATCAAAGACATCAGTACGGGAGTGGGGCTAAGGAGCTCGAGCATAAGCCGATCCAGGACATCAAGGGGCTAAAGAGTTAAAACAGGTAGGGGCTAAAGAGTTAAAATATAAGCGGATCCAGGACATCAGTACGGGGGTGGGGCTAGGGAGCTCGAGCATAAGCGGATTCAGGACATCAGTACGTGGGTGGGGCTCGGGAGCTCGAGCATAGGCGGATCCAGGACATCAGTAGGGGTAGGGGCTAAGGTGTTCAAGCATAGGCGGATCCAGGGCAGTATAGAGGTGGGGCTACGGAGTTCGAGCATAGGCAGATCCAGGACATATGTAAGGGGGTGGGGTAAGGAGCTCGAGCATAGGCGGATCCAGGACATAAGTTCGGTGGTGGGGCTGAGGTCTCGAGCTGGGGTATAGCTCGGTAACAAATAGGCTGAATTGGGTGAAAATCTGCAGGTATAGGTGAAATACCGTCGGAAAACCCATCATATTTTATATTGTATCTCCTTTCTTCTCGTCATGCCCGGTCTTTGCTTAACAAAACAAACATTATGCGTGTGTTTATTTATTTGATGACATGAACAGAGGGCAAGCGTGGTGCAGTATACAGAGACATGCTAATTTAGGAAAAATGGGCCTAGACAGGGGATTGAATGGAGCCATAATGAGAACACAAAACCTAAAACTCCAACATTGCGTTGTTATAAGTATCAAACTGCTGAAAAAACTCGCCTGTCTATCGAACTGTTTGGCTAACGTACATTGTCACCGGCTTCTCCTGCGCCAGAGCGGCACCTGCCGAGGCCGCAGTCCGAGGTTGTTGTTGTTGTCTGTTCTGAGCGCTGGTATCAGAGACCTAAAACTTTTGTGGATAGAAGGCACTTCCAAATGAATAAGCACCACGGTTGTCAATTTTCAAAATTTTCAAACTTTTGCCCAGAATTTTGCATTATGTAATTTTTAACTTTTATTTTTCTATTTTTTGCTAATTCATCTAGACTCTTCAAACTTGCACCCTTTTACATCAGGGAAATTTGTAGTTCACACAAAAAGTTGGAAAGAAAAAGCTTAAAATTTAGGGCTCTAAGTTAGCTTTTAAACTTTGCACCCTAAATTTGGCATAAAACTCATGGTCTAAACTACAGGCTCGAAATATCTGAAGCTACAGCAGTTCAGGTTCTGAGTCAAATATCAACTTAAAGGCCGGTTTGTGCAGTACTGCACAAACACAGAAACAAAACAAAAACGAAAATTTAAGGGTCCTTTTTGGCCCATTCCGTGAAGGTCTGCATTTCCCAAAATATCATTCAAACCCTTATATCTTCCGATCTAATTGATAAAAATTAGTTCCCATTTCAGATAAAAAGAGAGAATAGCCTCCTTTATTATATATTTAGAGATAAAAACTTCCAGACTGAAACTTTTTATTTTATAGGCAAAAATAAAATATAAGTTTTTAAAATTTTTATTCTCAGCCCCCTGGTTTCCAGACCATGATAGCTACGGTATTGAACTTAACACGGCTGGATAGAAAACTTCGTTGCCGTCATTTTTCTCACTCATACCCCCCACTTATCTCTTACGGCTTCCGCGCTATAAGCCGTAAAATACATTTCAAAGTGGTAATTTTATCAGTTCATTTTTGCTTCACACCGGGGTTTAGGGTGGTTAGAGTCATTGGAGGGAAATGAAATTTTGCATGCAGCTAGGTAAGAGACGTATGTCGACATTCCATCTGCATAGATATCAATGAAACGCCAAGTTACCTTTACAAACATGCCGTTTCTCCACGCAACGTTGTAGCAAATCACCACGTGTCACCCCTGCGTCCACGCCGCGGCAACGCCGGCGATCGGCGCGGCCGTTTCTGTTTATTTATGGTCTGGTAAAAAAGTACCGAATACTACCCATAATGCATCACAAGTAATTAGAGTACCGTAAAAGTCCGAGTTTACGATAAGAGTATTATGTTTCTGTTTTGGACCATGGGTGGATCCAGAGAATAAGTAGGCTAGGTGCCCCCCTCACCCTTCTCCCCTATCCCCCTCCCCCAACCTCCAATCGACCATCGGCGGCCCTCTGAAATTGTAAAGACACGCCTCTCAAGGTCGATGACGCTCTCTGAAATGTCGCTTCCCATACGCGGATCCAGGATTGCCTGTCGGGGCGAGGTGGAAGGGGAAACTTCCGGTGGGCGCTATCTAAAGGGACGCCACTTTGGCCGAAAAACCTATCAAGTAGGCGCTAAAACTATAGTAGACCCCGATACCGCATCTCGGGAAAACGACATTCAGGGGTGCCATCGAACTTTCCAGGGGTTTCCGGGACAATTTCAGGGGGCGCTAACATTCTATGGGGGCACCTGTCCCCTTTCCCCTTTGATCCGCCTATGTTGTTTCGGGGGGGCACGGAGGTGGGGTCGTTACGGGTGTGGGGGTAAGGAGCTCGAGCAAAAGCGGATCCAGGGCATCAGCATGGGGGTAGGGACTAAAGAGTTCGAGCATAGGCAGAGCCAGGACATCAGTACGAGGGTGGGGCTAGGGAGTTAGAGCATAGGCGGATCCAGGACATCGGTACGAGGGTCGGGCTAGGGAGTTAGAGCATAGGCGGATCCAGGGCATTAGTACGGGGATGGGGCTAAGTAGTTCGAGCATAGGCGGATCCAGGCCTCAGTACGGGGTGGGGCTAAGGGCTCGAGCATAGGCGGATCCAGGACATCAGTACGGTGGTGGGGCTCGGGCGTTCCAGCATAGGCGGATCCAGGACATTAGTAGGGTGGTAGGGGCTAAAGAGTTCGAGTATAGGCAAATCCAGGGCAGTACGAAGGTGGGCTACGGAGTTCGAGCATAGGCAGATCCAGGACACAGTTCGGAGGTGGGGCTAAGGAGCTCGAGCATAGGCGGATCCAGGACATCAGTGCAGGGGTGTGGTTCCGGGCTCGAGAAAGCGGATCCAGGACATCAGTACGGGGGTGGGGCTAAGGAGCTCGAGCATAAGCGGACCAGGATATCAGTACGGGTAGAGGCTAGGGAGTTTGAGCATAGGCGGATCCAGCATATCGGTACGGGGATGGGGCTAAGGAGATCCAGCATACGCGGATCCAGGACATCTGTACGGAGGTGGGGCTAAGGAGCTCGAGCATAGGCGGATCCAGGACATCAGTATGGGTGTCGGGCTAAGGAGCTCGAGCAGAGGCGGATCCAGGACTTCAGTACGGGCTGGGGCTAAGGGGCTCGAGTATAGGCGGATCAAAGACATCAGTACGGGAGTGGGGCTAAGGAGCTCGAGCATAAGCCGATCCAGGACATCAAGGGGCTAAAGAGTTAAAACAGGTAGGGGCTAAAGAGTTAAAATATAAGCGGATCCAGGACATCAGTACGGGGGTGGGGCTAGGGAGCTCGAGCATAAGCGGATTCAGGACATCAGTACGTGGGTGGGGCTCGGGAGCTCGAGCATAGGCGGATCCAGGACATCAGTAGGGGTAGGGGCTAAGGAGTTCAAGCATAGGCGGATACAGGGCAGTATAGAGGTGGGGCTACGGAGTTCGAGCATAGGCAGATCCAGGACATATGTAAGGGGTGGGGTAAGGAGCTCGAGCATAGGCGGATCCAGGACATAAGTTCGGTGGTGGGGCTGAGGTCTCGAGCTGGGGCATAACTCGGTAACAAATAGGCTGAATTGGGTGAAAATCTGCAGGTATAGGTGAAATACCGTCGGAAAACCCATCATATGTTATATTGTATCTCCTTTCTTCTCGTCATGCCCAGTCTTTGCGTAACAAAACAAACATTATGCGTGTGTTTATTTGTTTGATGATATGAACAGAGGGCAGGCGTGGTGCAGTATGCAGAGACATGCTAATTTAGGAAAACATGGGCCTAGACAGGGGATTGAATGGAGCCATAATGAGAACACAAAACCTAAAACTCCAACATTGCGTTGTTATAAGTATCAAAGTGCTGAAAAAAAACTTGCCTGTCAATCGAACTGTTTGGCTAACGTACATTGTCACCGGCTTCTCCTGCGCCAGAGCGGCACCTGCCGAGGCCGCAGGCCGAGGTCAGAGCCATGACGAAATCCATGGGCAAGCGCATTGAGATTTCTCAAGCGGCTCTATTTTGGCCGCTCAGACGGGTCTCGTCGTGGTCTGTTGTTGTTGTTGTTGTTGTTGTTGGCGTCTGTCGTCCTGAGAATTGATGTCAGAGCTCTGGAATTTTGTAGGGTGATAGCCCTTCTGCTCCAGACACCCCAACTGAAGCCCCGAGTCGAAATCCAAAATAGTTTTTGAGAAATTTTGGCTCAAACTTTTTCTGTTTTATATTTTTCTAATTTTTACTTCTTAACCTACGAACTTGAAACTTATGTCCTTTTCGAAAGATAAAAAGGGCCGGCTAGGGAAAACAATTGAGCTGATCCGACAATATTTATTGCGCGAAAACGCGGCATTTCTCACGCGAGCAAAAAACCTGCTAAAAGTTAATGGCCGACTTGTGCGCTCGAAATGTCAGAAGACAGGCCTCAGTTAGCTGAAAGGCAGTTACCTAGGGGTAGCTAGGCAAATTTTGTAGTGCTTAGGCATAGTTTTGAGTGCAAAACGCAGAATTTTGACCTACTTTTTACAGTTCTTCCGGAAGACTGAATTTTGGTTCATTTCATTTCAACGTTAATATCTCACAATCTAATTGACCGATTTGAGTTTTCATTTCAAATAATGAAAGAACATTGCTTCCGCCTGATAATATTTGGAGATGGAAGTTGTGAATGTGAAATTCTTTGTTTTATAGGCATAAATAGAAATTGAGTCAAAAAACTTTTTATTTGCATCTTCCTGGTTCCAAGCTCATGTCACTCACAAACTCAGAACTGACATGGCTGAAAAGGAAAGTTACTTGCGGTCATTTCGCTCACTTATACTACCCACCTATCTCTAATGGCTTTCGAGTAATTAGTCCAAAATGTATTACAAGATGCTAAAGTTCTCGGACCACCTTTGCTTCTCACCATGGTTTGAAGTCCTTAAAATGGATGGAAGTGGAAGTAATTTGGCATGAAGCTAGCTTACGATCCTAGCTCGACGATACAACTAATTTCAGCCCAAAAGAATGTTTGGTTCGTCTTCTAGAAGCACCTTTATATCGTGCCTTTTCGGGACAAGCACAGCACCCGGCGCCAGCGGCCCGGCATATTCGGCGGAGTTGAACTAGCCAGTGACCTCCTGACGGGTCACAGCTGTTCAGCTAGTGGGAGGATTAGTAGTGTGGCACGGTGGTCTAGTGGTTAGAGGCCCTGTCTCTTGATCAGGTAGGTCCGGTTCAAACCGGGGGTGACCACGTACTCTTTATTGGTTATTTCAAAGAAAAGAATGATAAAACTGACTTGCAGGCTTATGAAGAGATACATTAAGAACGAAATATGGTTTGCTTTCGGCACATTGTCATGCGGCTCTCCTGCGCCGGTGGGGCGTTAGCCCAGGCCGCAGGCCGAGGTTGTTGTTGTTGTCTGTTCTGAGGGCTGGTATCAGAGACCTAAAACTTTTGTGGATAGAAGGCACTTCCAAATGAATAAGCACCACGGTTGTCAATTTTCAAAATTTTCAAAATTTTGCCCGGAATTTTGCATTATGTGATTTTTAACTTTTATTTTTCTATTTTTTGCTAATTCATCTAGACTCTTCAAACTTGCACCCTTTTACACCAGGGAAATTTGTAGTTCACACAAAAAGTTAAAAAGAAAAAGTTTTAAATTTAAGTCTCTAAATTAACTTTTAAACTTTGCACCCTAAATTTGACATAAAACTCATGGTCTAAACTATAGGCTCGAAATATCTGAAGCTACGGCAGTTCAGGTTCTAAGTCAAATATCCACTTATAGGCCTGTTTGTGCAGTTCTGCACAAACACAAAAACAAAATGAAAACGGAAATTTGAGGGTCCTTTTTGGGCTATTCCGTGAAGGTCTGTATTTCCCAAAATATCATTCAAAGCCTTATATTTTCGGATCTAATTAATAAAATTTAGTTTCGATTTCAGATAATAAAAGAGAATAGCCTCCCTTATTATATATTTAGAGATAAAAACTTTCAGACTGAAACTTTTTATTTTATAGGCAAAAATAAATTATACGTTTTTAAACTTTTTATTCTCAGCCCCCTGGTTTCCAGAACATGATAGCTAGGGTATTGAACTTAACATGGCTGGATAGCAAACTTCGGTGCCGTCATTTTTCTCACTCATACCCCCCACTTATCTCTTACGGCATGCGAGCTATAAGTCGTAAAATACATTTCAAAGTGGTAATTTTATCGGTTCATTTTTGCTTCACACCGGGGTTTAGGGTGGTTAGAGTCATTGCAGGGAAATGAAATTTTGCATGCAGCTAGGTAAGAGACATATCTTGCCATTGCAACAGGTTGCATATCATTGCAACACCAGTCTACCTTTACTTAAATGTAATACATCATGCTAGTATGTTTCCAGCTCGAAACCTCACCCCACCGTTCGGCCGTAGCGTCGCTGCGGGCGGCGCACTGGTAGCTGCTATGCGAGACAGATGTCATAGCTATGTACGCATGCTATAGACCAGCGCGAATGCCCGGTGGTGGCAGGGTAGTCTGTCTCGTTTGGGCTCCTCTACTCGTGCGGCGGGCGCGTTGTCTATTAGATATTCATATCAGTCGGCCGGCCGGGTGGCGGCCGTGCGGTAGGGTCCTGCGCGCTGTGGCGACTTGCGACGAATAAAAAACAAAATGGTGGTCAGGAACTGGTTTGCTTGTTTGGTTTGTTGTGTTTTGTTTCTTTACGTGTGTCCGAATCTTACTGTGTATGTGTGTGATACGTCCGGTAAAAAGTGATGTGTTTTATGAGAGAGATAAGAGAGGCCCCACCACTTAAGCCTTCGGGCTTTTGCGTCAATCTCTTTGTTATACCTGTCATATTGTTTCCGTCCAGTAAAAGTTTAACATCTATCTATCTGTCTACCCGATAGTTAATGCATTCTCTAACCATAGGTAACACTGGTTAAAGGGTCCACCGTTGCACACAATTTCTTCCCCAGCCGAATAAACCTCTTTGTGGTCATACCATGACACGTGACTCCTTGCACTGCCTGCTTAAATCAACTGTATAAGCAGTGGCGGATCCAGGCCATTAGTATGGGGGTGGGACTAAGGAGGTGGAGCATAGGCGGATCCAAAACATCAGTACCGGAGTGGGACGAGGGAGCTCGAGCATAGGCGGATCCAGGACATCAGTACGGGGTGGGGCTAAGGAGTTCGAGCATAGGCGGATCCAGGACATCAGTACGGGAGTGGGGCTAAGGAGCTCGAGCATAGGCGGATCCAGGACATCAGTAAGGGGTGGGGCTAAGGAGCTCGAGCATAGGCGGATCCAGGACATCAGTAGGGGTAGGGCTAAGGAGCTCGAGCATAGGCGGATCCAGGACATCAGTACGGGGATGGACCTAAGGAGCTCGAGCATAGGCGGATCCAGGACATCAGTTCGGGGTGGGGCTAAGGAGCTCGAGCATAGGCGGACCCAGGACATCAGTACGGGGGTGGGGCTAAGGAGCTCGAGCAAAGGCGGATCTAGGACATCAGTACGGCGGTGGGGCTAAGAAGCTCGAGCATAAGTGGATTCAGCTGATCAGTACGGGGGTGGGGCTCGGGAGCTCGAGCATAGTCGGATCCAGGACATCAGTAGGGGGTGGGGGCTACCGAGTTCGAGCATAGGCGGAACCAGGACATCAGTAAGTGCGTGGGGCTAAGGAGCTCGAGCATAGGCGGATCTAGGACATCAGTACAGGGATGGGCCTAAGGAGCTCGCTCATAGGCGGATCCAGGACATCAGTCCGGGGGTGGGGCTAAGGAGCTCAAGCATAGGCGGATCCAGGACATCAGTACGGGGTGGGGCTAAGCAGCTCGAGCATAGGCGGATCCAGGACATCAGTACGGGGATGGGGCTAGGGAGCTCGAGCATAGGCGGATCCATGACAGTACGGAGGTGGGGCTACGGAGTTCGAGCATAGGCGGATCCAAAACATCAGTAAGGGGGTGGGGCTAAGGAGCTTGAGCATAGGCGGATCCAGGACAGTACGGAGGTGGGGCTACCGAGTTCGAGCATAGGCGGAACCAGGACATCAGTAAGTGCGTGGGGCTAAGGAGCTCGAGCATAGGCGGATCCAGGACATCAGTACGGGGTGGGGCTAAGGAGCTCGAGCATAGGCGGATCCAGGACATCAGTACGGGGATGGCTGTCGGGTTAAGGAGCTCGAGCAGAGGCGGATCCAGGACATCAGTACAGGGGTGGGGCTAAGGGGCTCGAGTATAGGCGGATCAAAGACATCAGTACGGGGGTGGGGCTAAGGAGCTCGAGCATAAGCGGATCCAGGACATCAAGGGGCTAAAGAGGTAAAACAGGTAGGGGCTTAAGAGTTAAAACATAAGCGGATCCAGGACATCAGTACGGGGGTGGGGCTAAGGAGCTCGAGCATAAGCGGATTCAGGACATCAGTACGTGGGTGGGGCTCGGGAGCTCGAGCATAGGCGGATCCAGGACATCAGTAGGGGTAGGGGCTAAGGAGTTCAAGCATAGGCGGATCCAGGGCAGTATAGAGGTGGGGCTACGGAGTTCGAGCATAGGCAGATCCAGGACATATGTAAGGGGGTGGGGTAAGGAGCTCGAGCATAGGCGGATCCAGGACATCAGTTTGGTAGTGGGGCTGAGGTCTCGAGCTGGGGCATAACTCGGTAACGAATAGGCTGAATTGGGGGAAAATCTGCAGGTATAGGTGAAATACCGTCGGAAAACCCATCATATTTTATATTTAATCTCCATTCTTCTCGTCATGCCCAGTCTGCTTAACAAAACAAACATTATGCGTGTGTTTATTTATTTGATGACATGAACAGAGGGCAAGCGTGGTGCAGTATGCAGAGACATGATAATTTAGGAAAACATGGGCCTAGACAGGGGAATGAATGGAGCCAGAATGAGAACACAAAACCTAAAACTCCAACATTGCGTTGTTATAAGTATCAAACTGCTGAAAAAAACTCGCCTGTCAATCGAACTGTTTGGCTAACGTACATTGTCACCGGCTTCTCCTGCGCCAGAGCGGCACCTGCCGAGGCCGCAGGCCGAGGTTGTTGTTGTTGTTGTTGTTGGCGTCTGTCAGTCCTGAGAATTGATGTCAGAGCTCTGGAATTTTGTAGGGTGATAGCTCTTCTGCTCCAGACACCCAAACTGAAGCCCCGAGTCGAAATCCAAAATAGTTTTTGAGAAATTTTGGCTCAAACTTTCTCTGTTTTATATTTTTCTAATTTTTACTTCTTAACCTACGAACTTGAAACTTATGTCCATTTCGAAAGATAACAAGGGCCAGCTAGGGAAAACGAATTGAGCTGATCCGACAATATTTATTGCGCGAAAACGCGGCATTTCTCACGCGAGCAAAAAACCTGCTAAAAGTTGATGGCCGACTTGTGCGCTCGAAATGTCAGAAGACAGGCCTCAGTTAGCTGAAAGGCAGTTACCTAGGGGTAGCTGCTTGAAAATTTTGTAGTGCTTAGGCATAGTTTTGAGTGCAAAACGCAAAATTTTGACCTTCTTTTTACAGTTCTTCCGGAAGACTGAATTTTGGTTCATTTCATTTCAACGTTAATATCTCACAATTTAATTGACCGATTTGAGTTTTCAATTCAAATAATGAAAGAACATTGCTTCCGCCTGATAATATTTGGAGATGGAAATTGTGAATGTGAAATTCTTTGTTTTATAGGCATAAATAGAAATTGAGTCAAAAAACTTTTTATTTGCATCTTCCTGGTTCCAAGCTCATGTCATTCACAAACTCATAACTGACATGGCTGAAGAGGAAAGTTACTTGCGGTCATTTCGCTCGCTTATACTACCCACCTATCTCTAATGGCTTTCGAGTAATTAGTCCAAAATGTATTACAAGATGCTAAATTTCTCGGACCACCTTTGCTTCTCACCATGGTTTGAAGTCCTTAAAATGGATGGAAGTGGAAGTAATTTGGCATGAAGCTAGCTTACGATCCTAGCTCGACGATACAACTAATTTCAGCCCAAAAGAATGTTTGGTTCGTCTTCTAGAATCACCTTTATATCGTGCCTTTTCGGGACAAGCACAGCACCCGGCGCCAGCGGCCCGGCATATTCGGCGGAGTTGTACTACACACAGAGAAAAATTTACACCCCACGGAACACTTTGCTCGTGCCAAAAATCAGTGTTCTCTGGGTACTTAATTCAGTATACAATGAACGCTTTTCAGACATTTTTGGTACTCGTCAGATAACATGAGTACTTTTACTACGCCTCTTTTGTTACAGCTGGTTGTACTTCCCGTAGTACCCTTTTGCAGTTACACCAAAATGGGTACTTTTGCGATTAGTACCCCCGTTTGGTTCCGTGCCAAAAATGAGGCCTCCTAGGGTACTTCCATTTTAGGTACTAACGCTAGTACCCTACGAAGGTGTCTGAAGGGCATTGAAAGTAGTGCTTAAAATGTACTCAATCAATACAATCCAATACCTACTCTCCTTCGTGAAACAAAGAGGTACTTGAAGAAGTATATTTAAGGTGATTCGATAATTCGATCAAGGTAACACTGCACAGCTTTAATCATATAGAGCACAATACAAAAAAGCAGCCACGGCTCACTGGAACAGCTTTGTCGTTTCAAGGGACAACATATACATGGCACTGAAATTGAGACTAAGCTGGTTCTAAAACTATGAGCTTCATATTCGTTTCTGCTGGTTTTTCTAGGCATTTTTAATCTTGCAGATTACAAAAAGACACTCCAGTTGAGCTGAGCTGACCTCGCTGCTTGCATATTGTCGATGGATATTAAAAGAGAGTTAATTCTGTCCAGAACCAATCAGCCGTCCTTAAATCTTTCCGCTTCCTCAGGATTCTGTGTGAGCATCCTTCAAATGATTCGACGTCTGGGCCCTGCGCGCAAGGCAAACAGTCGGCTATTTGCTGCTAGAGATTAGCCTTTGCACCGGCACTTGTCACCATGTGGCACTATAACCGTTCCTTATAGTGGCGCAAAATAAGACTAACTTAGCACCGCGGCGTATTAGTGACCTGACAACATCATGCATGTAGAGAAAAAATTTGTGGTTTAAGACAAGACAAATAAATATAACGTACGACGTAACTTTACATGACTTATATTGGCTGTTTTTACCTATTTTTTGTTTTGTTTCAAGGTCTATTTAGCTAAATAACACGTGTTATCCCTTTATTATTTTCCTTGTGACACGGGAACCATATCTGGGTTGCCCTCGAGATAAGCACTTTGCCCCCCCTCTCGAAACCAATTCGGGGGCCTCCTGAGAAAAATTGTTTGGCCCCTTGAGGAAAAACCTTGCCCCACGCCCGAGAAAAACTTTTGGGCCCCGATATCAAGCCTTCGGGCCCCCGAGACCAACTCGTGGAGGACTCCGAGGCCGAATCTGGGGACTCCCAAAACAACCTTTGGCCCTCCGAAATAAACTCTGCCCCCCCCTCCGGGACAAGCTCTTAAAGGCTCCCCAGACCAGTTCTGGCGGCCACCAATAACTTTTTAGAGCATCCTTAGACAAACTCTTGGGGCCTTACGAAAAATTCAAGACCAGCTCTGCCCCCCCATAACATAAACCCCCATAATCACCAGGGAGAACGTGATTCGGAGGCCCACCGGGGCGCGGGTTAATAATTGGGGGTGCCCAAATTTAAAACAATACCAAGAGCTACAAAGATAACATAGCGACATTTCCTAGTTTACCAATAGTCGTAAGAGTAGAGAAGCCTAAAGGGGCCATGTCCCCAATATTAATTATGTTTAATTATTAGATAAACAGCGTTGACTGAAAATAAATATCTCTAAGATAAAACTTCATCCCCAATGTTTTGGACGTATGTACCTACGCTTATGAGTCTAGCTACAAGCAAGGGTAGGGGTTTTTTATTCGGTGGTACTCGACTTAGAAAAAGGGTACTCTGACATTTTAACATAATTTTCTTGTATCATTAACTGTTTTCTAAATAAACACGCCCTTCTTAGAATCAGGAAGCCAAATAGAAGCATGTGATCTTAAAATAACAAATGCTGGGTGATTGTAGAATGCCCCTACAGAAATAGAATCATCATCTCTGCCCCGTGGGAAGTTTTAATATTAATGGAATTTCAACATTATTTGTAGTTACCGAGCACCTACCTAGAAATGGTTTCATGTAGACCTTTAAAAACTCATTAATGGAAGTTAAGTGGGCTTTAGATTTTGCATTCAATCCAGAAGCAGGCAAATCAGTCAAATGCATTACCTAACCATAATCTTTGAAGTATTACCATGTTTTCAGTTTAGGTTTTATGGACGTGCTTGTATTCACAATTACGCCGGTTATAATTTGGCTAGTCTAATGATGAAGATGCCATACACAAAGGATGTCAAGAGATAACTGGTACCTAATGCACCTAACCCTGTTCAATCACAAAACAGATGCCAGCTCTCACCTTTTGCCAAATTTTCCACGGGCTGAGCTTCCGTCTGCCAGTCACTGCAGGAAAATGGCGCTGGAAGATGCAAAAAGTCGCTTGGTTCAAAGAAAGAACTCAATAGAGGGTAACCTACCACGTTTATTGCACTAAAGTTGGCGCCATTTTTCTGTCTTCACACCGAAGTATTCTAAAGGGGATTGAACATATCGAATGAATACTCCATGCAGTACCACCTGGTGTTAGAAAACTCTCCTTTTCCAAAATAGGTACTAGATTAAGTACCCACAATTTTGATCAGGGGTTACTTACACCAACTTGGATGTTGGATGTAGTACCACCTGGTGTTAGGAAACTCTCATTTTTCCAATTAGGTACTGGATGAAGAGCCACCAGGGTACTGATCTAAGATAACGGTTATCTTACCTCTTGCTTGCATGTTGTTAGTACTCTAATCTAATACAGCCATGGAGTCCATGCAGTATCGATTGGAGAGTGAAAAACATGACAAATACATTGACACTGTAAAATGTACTTTGGTGAATCACTTTATTTGGTGTGTCCGATTTCACTCCCGGATTAAGACTTAGATTAGCAGCCCCAGGCTACTGAGTTATAAAAGAAGAGTTCAAGTAGTACAGAAGGTACTAAAAAATTCTCTGTGTGTAGCCAGTGACCTCCTGACGGGTCACAGCTGTTCAGCTAGTGGGAGGATGAGTAGTGTGGCACGGTGGTCTAGTGGTTAGAGGCCCTGTCTCTGGATCAGGTAGGTCCGGTTCGAATCCGGGGGTGACCACGTACTCTTTATTGGTTATTTCAAAAAAAGAATGATAAAACTGACTTGCAGGCTTATGAAGAGATACATTAAGAACGAAATATGGTTTGCTTTCGGCACATTGTCATGCGGCTCTCCTGCGCCGGTGGGGCGTTAGCCCAGGCCGAGGTCTTCTTGTTTTCGTTAGGCGAGTTTGCGTATGTTCAATTTTAGGGCACTTCTTGTCTATCAGAAGCCGTTTCACTGGGGGGCAATTTCCGGGCACTGGGGGGGGGCATTTCGGCCGACTGGGGGCAAATTCCCCCAGTTAACATGTTAAAAAATGGCCTGGTAACAACTACTAGAAATTGAAAGTTCGCAGAATCAGCATCAGCCCTCCTGATATACCAATGAACAGCCTCATTGGTACCAAAAAGTCCTCTCGCAAATACCAAAAGCATCTACGCCCACAGAAACCACAAGCCGACGTGTCAATCAGACAGTGACGGATCTAGGATTTCGTTAAGGGGGACCAGGCTCAGGGGGCGCCGAACCTGGGGGGCGCCGAACCTGAGGGGCGCCCAATTTACCACCTAAAAGGCAGCCAGTGTCAAAGAAAAAAAATGGATTTAAAAACTATTTCTAAATGCTTATTTTCATGAAAGCTTCCTTTTAGTGAGGAAATGTTCACGTTTACCATCAAACATATTTCGGGCCAGCGAAGGACTGGTTCCTTGGTAGAAAATGCTGAAAGCACCCTGATATAACCCCGTATTGCCACTTGAATAGCACGGAAACGATTCACAAAATGTAAGGGAGCCGCGCAACTCGCTCCGCTGGCCGCGCAACCTGCTCCGCTGTTCGATTAACACTGCCGCGCCCGGTCACCTCTTGTCCAGCGGCGCACCACCGACGCCCCAGGTCACACTGCCCAGTGGCGGACTCAGGCACGATACAACACACCCACTGACACTAACTGAAGCACGATGAGCAAATAATACAGTTATCTTCGGTCATGGCGAAAACTGAGGTGTCGTGTCCACCACCTCCACTTATCACAGTTGTCTTGGCTAACGGCTCCATACTTAAATACCCGATTGACGCTAACCTGAGCCTCAGAGGCCGCAGAGCCTCTGCGGGCCTGGGCCCCTGAGTTTTTGGTGGCTTCCCTGAGTTGATATCGAGTCCGCTCAGCTGATCTGGGACCGCTTTAGATAACCGGGCCCTCACACTGAGCTTGAAACCTATATGATTGATTGATTATTGGGTTTTAGGGGCGCGCCAACCTGCAAGGTCATATAGCGCCCATAACACTTCTCTGCAGTCAAAGCTTATAAATTTGTCTGTCTTTAGGGGAAAGTAAAGTCTCGTCTACAGTGAACTAATATTTACATTAAAGAGTGATTCTTTCACATCGTAGTTATGATTCTCACTGCACGGATGCATGGTCACAGATTCAAACAGGTTTACCGCGCCGGCAGGCGCCCGGCGCGGGGCGCCGGGGCATCACTTCCGACGCCCACCCCGCGCCAACGGACCCAGGGGCCCGGGGGCGCGGGGGCAGCCTAGACGCCGGACCCAAGCCCGACGTCTAACGGAGGCCCTCCCCCGTCGCTCCGAGACTTGAAAGGCCCCGGAGCGAAAGGGAGGACCCGCCAAATCGGCGCCAGGCGCCTATCAGCGCGGTTGACTACCACAACACACGCTTTTAACCAGGATCAAATATTATCGTAAAGTCAATGTCTCTAAGATAGGACAGCACCCGTTCAACCATACTGGAGTCACGGCCGATCAATTCTAAAAGTGTGGACTCCTGCCGGTGCACGCCAAAATGCAAAGACCTGCGTCTAGCATATTCCGGGCATGAGACCAGCACGTGTCGGACCGACAGGGGCGCCGCACATCGCTGACATTGTGGTCGAGGTTCGCCGCATAACAGATATCGGTGAGTGGCCAGCGTGTGGCCAGTCCGCAATCGACACAACGCCACCTCCTCACGGCGGTTAGGCCGCAGCGAGGATGGCCACTCACCGATCTCAGGTTTGATAACTTTCAACTTGTTATTTATTATATTATTCCATTGTTCTTGCCATACACTGCGAAGGTGGGTACATATATATGGGTACAAATCTCTAGCGGGGATTCGTTGCGCACGCCTGCAGGGCCTACGGGAAGCACGTCGGGCCGCTGCGTCTGCCACTTCATTCAATTGTATTCCAACATGACTTGGGATCCAGCAGAGTGTTACATACTTTCCCAGTCTGGCAAGGCGGGTTAAGCGCAGGACAATGTTTAAAACAAGTCCATCACTTGGGTTGAAACCACTTACAGCTTGAATGCTGCTAAGGCTATCGGTGAAAATAACGTATTTCGTGGCATCACTAACTTCGATAAAGCATAGAGCCTTATCCAAGGCGGTGAGTTCAGAGGTGAAAACCGATGCAAAAGATGAAAGTGAGAAATTTCTCGTTACTGTATTCGTAACAAAAGCGCATCCCACTCAAACATCAGTTTTTGATCCGTCAGTGTAGAACGACACATGATCTGCATACTGTGCAATGTGTTCGAGCGCCAATTGTTTAAATTCAGTAGGGATAGTATCGGATTTGGTTTTCACTGCGAGAGTCATGTCGGTTTCTGGGCAGATAAGTTCCCAAGGAGGGATGTCTGAAAGCTCGCTATGAGTCACAACACTCGGCTGGATACCACTTTCGGCCGAGAAACGTTGGACGCGTACGCCCAGTGGGATTCCTCTTTGCACGTTCACAAACAGCCGTAGCATGTTCCGCGAAAAAACTGCGTTATATGTTGGGTGTGACGGAGACTGAGCCAGCTTACAGGCGTAACGCTGCCCGAGCAGGCGCCGTCGCAATGCGAGAGGTGGTTCATATGCTTCCACCAACAAGCTGGAGCACGGTGTTGTCCTAAACGCACCTGTGGCCACTCGGAGTGCACTATGGTGAATCGTATCTAAACAGCGTTTAGCTGATTCCGACGCAGAATCGTATACAAAACAGGCGTAATCCATCTTGGAACGAACAAGAGACCGATAGAGAATGAGAAGTGTCTTCCTGTCCGCTCCGTACGATAGACGAGATGCACATTTCAAGGCATTCAATGATTTAAAACACTTGTCACGTATATTCCTAATGTGTGCGTTGTATGTCAGCCGTTTATCAAACGTTATTCCGAGAAACTTGGCTGTCGGTTGGAAAGTGATAGTTTTACCGCGCAACGATACCATAGGTTCCGGACAGGTCCTGCGCCTGCGACAGAAATGAACACCAGCGGTTTTTTCGGTCGAAAAATATAATCCATTTTTACTACTCCAGCGTTCCAGATGGTTCACGGCCAGCTGGAGCTGACGGGAAAGTGCCGGCGTTGTTGAAGCCTTTGCCCATACTGCGATGTCGTCCACGAAAATGGATGCCTGAATGGAAGGTGGGAGTGAATGTGTGACGTCATTTATGGCCAGAGCGAAGAGGCAGATACTAGAGACGCTCCCCTGCGGAATGCCTTCTTCTTGATAAAAGGTGTTTGAGTATGTACCACCTACTCTGACACGGAACGTCCTATCAGTCAAAAAATTTTTCATAAAGAACCCCATCTGACCTCTGATACCACACTTATGCAACTTTAAAAGGATACCATGTCGCCACGCTGTATCATAAGCGGCAATGGCGTCAAAGAAGACGGCTCCCAGGTGACGCCTCTCTTTAAATGCAATTCGCACTGAGGTGTCAAGTGATACCAAGTGGTCCACCGTACTGCGGCCTCTACGAAACCCACACTGGTTGTTATTGATGATGCCCCGGCTTTCCAAATACCAAACGAGTCTTACATTCACCATTTTTTCGAACAACTTGCACATGCACGAGGTAAGCGAGATCGGCCTAAAGTGCAAAGGGTCCAATCCAGATTTACCAGGTTTAAGGATTGGTATCACTATAGCCTCCCGCCACGCCGGTATAAATTCGCCGGACTCCCACATCATATTGAATGAGGCCAGCAGTACCCTGAGTGCGCTCTGCGATAGTGCTTTAAACATATCATTGTGAATTAAATCCTGGCCCTCGGCCACAGGGTGGAGCCCACGAATGGCTGCCGCTAGCTCATGCAAGGTAAAGGGCTTATTGTATGACAGTGTGCTGGTGGTTCCAAAATGTATACTTTTCTGTTCAGCTAGGGTTTTATATCGCATAAATGAGACATCCTCCCTAACTGAACTACAGCGCTGTGCAATCGCATTTCCTATACAGTCGGCTACTTCTGTTGGATTGAATATATTCCTACCACCAATCTGCAGAGTTGGTAGTGGTGTGGAGACCGACCTACCTTCGATACGGCGGATTTGACCAAACACTTGAGACAATGGCGTAAATCGATTCAGTTTACCTACGTATTCTCTCCAACATTTTCTCTTAGCTTGTTTTATTGTGCGCCTGCAGGCGGCTCGAGATTTCCGATACATATTTAAGTTTTGCTGAGTGGAATTTCGTTTAAACTGTCTGTAAGCGCGCCGCCGCTCTCGGACAGCGTCACGACATTCCATGCTCCACCACGGTACCGGTGGTCGCCGAGGGTTTTTTGATGTTCGCGGTATAGAAGCATAAGCAGCGTCTCGGAGGATAGCTGTAAATTGGTCGACTGTGAACGGTGTTTGGGTTGAAAAGGTTTCCAAATTGTCATCCACGAGGGAGCTAAATAAGGACATATCAGCATTTTTCATCTTCCAACGTTGCGGTCTCGTGCCTAAAACAGATGTGTTGTCACAAGTCACTAAAACAGGGAAATGGTCACTTCCCATGGGGTCACTGCACACAGCCCAGCTAAACAGAGCAGATAGCTCTGGGCTGCAAAGGCTAAGATCCAATGCCGATTCCCGACCGGATGGAATAGTAAGATGTGTTGGTGCTCCGGTGTTTAAAATACAAAGGCTCACACCCTGGATAAAATGATCGAGGTGCCGACCCCGAGAGTTAATATCTTCACACCCCCAAGCGGTGTGGTGAGCATTAAAGTCTCCCAAGAGAAGGATGGGCGGTGGTAGCTCAGATATAAGCAAATTTAGTTCACGAGTGGGCATGTCTACCCCAGGGGGTAGGTATATAGAGCAGAGCGAAATCTGCCTTCGAGCGATATATATACGTGCTGCCACGGCTTGCAGCCGTGTTTGGAGTGATATTTGCTTTGCTGGTATATAATTATTGATTGCGAGAAGAACACCACCGTGGGCGACTGGGTTACGTTGTAAATCCTTTCGAAATATTGAAAAACCTGTAAGGGAGAATGGGATCTCAGCTGAGAGTTTAGTTTCTTGCAGGCATATAGCTGCCAGTTCCCTGGATCTCATAAAAGCCTGGAGATCCCCGGCGCTGGTGCGAATTCCACGACAGTTCCACTGCAAAAACGTGTTAATGATGGGGGTGGAAGTTAGAGTGAGCGCCTACCAGAGGAGCTACTTGCTATTTCCAGTATGGGCCTCCTGGCCCATAGGTTTTCTTTGGGGGCCCAGAGGGCATCCCACTTTGCCTGGGTCGAGACGATGCCCCAGGCCTAGATGTCCCTATTGATGCTGCTCGGGCTTTAGAAGGTTGTGGCTGGCCTGGAGGAGTCCCGGATGCCACACGTTTGGTGGGAGATCTTCCCCTAGTGCTATCCTCCCTCCGTGACCCCTCAAACTGCCTCCTGACAGCTGCAACCGACGTCGGCGGCGGTGGGGGGAGGCGGAGGGGGCTGATTATCGGACAGAGGAGAAAAGGCAGGAGTAGAGGTAGAGGGCTGACCGTCAACAGAGATTTCAACGGGGGGCTGGACTGGGGACGGCAGTTGACGTCGCTTCCCACCCTTGCCCACCGTCGTCCAACCCTCGGTCGCTTGAGTGGGGTCAGGCTCCGGTGCCACCAAGGGCACCCTTTGCCTCGGAGTGGCGGGAGTCTCAGACGGGGTGTTGGGGGCAGGAGTGGTCCCCTGCTCCCCGCCCCCACCCCCAGCCGGGGCCACAGGCGGCGGGGGAGGGGTGGGAGGGATGGGTGGAGGAGGTGCCGCCTCCGGCTGCGATGTCGGGGCGGCGGGCTGGCCAGAAATGACCAGCCCCATCCTCCCTGCCAGGCGGATAAAGTCCGCCAGGGTCAGGGAACGGATGACCTCCTCCGGGGTCATCCGCGGTGTCGCTGGCGTCCTTGAGGGCGCCGCTACGGCGGTCGCTATTCCGCCCACTGTCTCTGCACATGATCTCTGAGGGTAGGAGGTCTCATAGGCTTCCCTCGCAGCCCTAAATGGAATACGTTTCGCGACCATGATAGAAAGAATCTCCTTTTCTGTCTTCATACGTGGGCAGTTTTTATCATTTGCAGAGTGTGATCCTTTACAGTTTATGCAGTAAAGTGCTCGTGCGTCACAGTCCCTTCCGTCATGCTTGTTTGATCCACATCGCTCACACACTTTCTCTCCCTTACAAAATCTGGCTGTATGACCATAGCGTTGGCAGGAAAAGCACCGCATCGGGTTGGGAACATAGGGCCTGACCCGAATCTTCACATATCCGACATTCACGTCCGC
Source organism: Lepas anatifera (assembly GCA_034440635.1). NCBI lineage: Eukaryota > Metazoa > Arthropoda > Thecostraca > Lepadidae > Lepas > Lepas anatifera. Next base: position 291,904 of record JAOTON010000829.1, on the reverse strand, counting down.
CGACAAATCTACACTATCAAAGGTCAGTATCACAGTGTCAGTCTCCTCGAGAATCCCTCCTACTTTTCGCCGCACTCTCCTCGCCTCCACTACACCGCTCTCCATGAGTCCATCAACTATCTCCTCATCCGGAACCCCTTTCAGATCAAAACATGTAATGACACCCTTCGAAAAATTTTTTGTCTTGTGTGGTACAATCGTGACTTTCACCTTTACTACTTTCCTCTGCTCCGCTTCTCGCTTCGTGTATCGCAGTTCTGTCGTTTCGAGTGCACGCTGTGCATCTGCTGGGCTACTGAGCTCCACCTCCAGGACGCCGTCCCGAAGGCAGCTGCACCTCATCACCTTGCCAAGTCGGTCACATGCCTCCTTGCGTTGAAACGGCGAAAGTGATGATAGGGGGCTGTCTACACCCCGAATCATTACAACACGCGGGCGGGAGGGCTTTAAAGTGGCCCTTTGAGAGCCGGCAGTTTCGTTCCCACCACCCTGAAGGGGGAGGGGAAGGGAGGGGTTTGCGGTGTTGAGTGTATCCATGAAAAAGTTCTTAAATTCAACCAGCCACGTGCGCCCCCCTTCCGACGAGGGTGCTACGAGGCGAGACGACGCACGGGCTGGCTATACGGGGGAGACGCCGCCGTTACAGAGGGAGGAGAGAGACTCACCAAACCCCCCTGCCCCGACGGCGGTCCCCCTTGCAGCTAGCCTAGACGACCCCGGGCGGGGCCTGACACCCCACCCTCCCCGGGTGAAGTTGGGACCTCACCCAAGGAGGGAGGGGCAGCCGAGCCCCACCAAAGGCCGACAGACTTTTACAATGCTGCTACTCTTGTCGATGCCCTCAAGAGGTCCCCGCCCTTGCGGAAATCCAGACCAAAGTAGAGTGTTGCTAGAGGACGACGAACGAACACAGCGCCTCCCTCAGCTCAGCTACCAGGACTCCTTCATCCCGGGGTACGGGTCGGTGCGCAGCTCACCTTAAAAAGACAGGCGCCCTCGCACGGCCTCATCGGAGCAAGCGACTACCACCTGCTCGTCACAACTGATTCCCGGCTGGTCCGAGAGAAGCGAGCCCCCGGCCCGCAGGGCCGGCGAATAGAGGGATCCAATCGCCAGTCACACGAGCCGGAGGCCCACATACACCCAGACCATCCAGGAATCATAGGCACGTGCAAGGACGCCCATGATACTGGGATAATGTGGGTAACAGGGAAGTTATGAGTTGGAAAAGGAGGAGGGTCGGTCTGCGCTGTCCAGCCCAGACGCGCGCCGCACGCGACCGAGGTGTCCACACTCAAGACGAGCCAGAGTGCACACACCCCCGCCACCCGCGGAGACACGCCGGGCCAGACAACGCAGACAGTGGGCAGGAGGGGTGTTTAGGAGTGGACAGAAAGGATACGGGTGGAAAGACATGGAGAGATAAGGAAATAAGGAAAGAAGAGGAAAAGGAACAAGGAGTTGGTGGGATTTGAATTTAGGAACTTGAAACCTATATGTCGCCACTGAAGACTATTGAGCTTTTCGGGGCCCCGTTATTGGTATATGGCCCCTCAACAGGTCCTGGGCCCTCTGAGCTAATTTTGGGCTTTCTGAGAGGGAAATATTCAGGTTGCCCATGGGCTGTTCTGGGACCGTGAGAGGGTATTGTACAGGAGCTTACTGGCTTGGCCTTAGATCCTTCGCTGCTTTGCCCCCCCCTAAGCTAGAAAGAACCCTGTATATGGAATTATTGTGGCAGCCATGAGCTGGTCTAGGGCCCGTAAGAGGATTTACTTCAGAGGTCTCTGGTTTGGTCGTAGGGCCCCAAGGTGTTCCTTAAGCTGGTCAGGGTCCCCTGGGTTGGTATCGTTTTCGTTTAACTGATATAGGTCCCATCAGCTTGTTTGGGGCCCGTTGTGCGTATCTGGGCTCTAGTTCGTCGAGGCACCCAGCTAGTCTGGCCCTATTAGTTTTCATGGGCCTCCTGAGCTGCTGCAGGGTCCCCTCAGTATGTCTGGGCCCCTTGAGTTGAAAATTGGACCGCTTGGTTAGTTTTGGGTCCCTGAGCTTATTTAGGAACCGTTTAAATAGGTAGGCACCCCATGCTGGTCTTGCGAACCCCGTTTTGGCACAGAGGTCAAATGAGCTCGTCGGGGGCCTTATCTGGGCCCCCTTGACTGGCACTGGCCCTTCAGCTGATTTTGGAGACCCAAAATCCCTCCTACCGGATTCCACCCACACCAGATTTCTTGACTTCCTGATACGAGCCATTGGGGACTTTTCCCGCGACCAGATCTGGGGTCCCTCCCCCGAGACAAAGCTTACAACATGCCTCTTCACAAGCCCAATAGCAGCACAACTTTAATCATTTTCCCCAAAAACACAGGGATACATGCGAACTAAAACTATTCAATATGCATATTTATCGACTTGTAGTGACGATCAAAACGTATCAGTATCAAAATTAAGCCTATATCGTCGTTTCCTGCGAAATCATTAGCACTCGCCCCGGTGGGCCTCTGAGCCACCTTCGACTTCCACTGGGCGGAAATGTTCAAACACCCCCCTTGAACTCGGCTCCTATGCAACATAGCGAAAACACACAAAGACTGGTGGATAACTCATAAAAAAATCATAAAGAAGCTACATCGGTCACTTTTTGGCTCAGGTCAATATTGAGAACATGACAGGTCAAAGAAGGTGGTATGTTAGAGAACAGTTTCTGGGTTCTAGCGTCTGACAGAGTTGAGCTAGAATCATTTTTAGGCACAATTCGCTTCCTCTCGTTACGGCGAATCATCAAACAATGTATAATATGACTATACTAGGTCAAAACATAAGATGACCTGACCTAAGGCTAGGTTAAGTTCAACATCTAGCACAGCACAGTCAATATACATATCAATCAGCTCACAATAGCAATCTAAAAAATGGTATCAAAATACAAGTTTTATCAACATTTCCTGCAAAGCAATTGACCCAAGTCTTAAAACCTGCTTAGGAAGCCCCAAATGAACTCTCAGAGGCAACATGTCTAAACTTGCAGCATGAACCGATAAAGAGGCCTAGGGTACTATGATTTGGGGAATCCGAAGGTATTCCAAGCGGCGTCTGCAGACATAGAGCAATGTTTCGGCAAATTTCCGTTTTCCCCATACATTTCAAATGGAGAGGTCATGATTTGCACCTGTCCCTAGGTCATCGATGGAAAAATCCCGGAATAAATTTATTAGTACATTTTTGGGCCCATTATATGGTACAAGTTTGAATTCGATGAATTCACCCTTTCCTTACTTATGCCGACTTAAAGATTTTTAGAGGTGAGGTCATTTGACCAGCACTGGTGACCTCACATGAAATGACGCAACCTTAAAATTTGAGGGAAAGTTGCGGAATTGATCAATGATAAGATGTGACAAGTACTGTGCCGCTTCGCGTCGACGTTTCTTCGTGCCACCAGGAGATTCCGAGGGGGTGTTCAAGCACCCCCCCAACGGGCCGAGGGTTAATATAAGTCTCAAAACCTGCTGGACATGCTCGGTGGAGAGGGCTCCGGCGTCAACACACGGTGGAGAGGACCCGAAAGTGCCTCCTCCCCGCTGAGATCGCGGAAACAAAGATGGGTAGAAAACGCGCGCTTGGGGTTTGTGTAGGCGTTAACGACCTACATGATATCAAAGTTTCATTGGTCTACCTCAATATCTTCAGCGTCAAATGGGGTCATAAAGGTCAAAATCGGGCCGTATTGAAGACATATCGGGAAATGCCGTGATTATGCGGGAACGGGGCGCGAATACTCTAAAACAGGGCTGAGGCCAAAAGGGCAAGCCCTAAACAATGTCTCTGAAATTTTGGTGTCAAGGTCCTTCAAGGTCATTGACCTATTACGTCACAACCCAACATATTGTGCGTAATGTACGCTATAACTAGCGCTGTGCTCAACCTTACCAATGACCTTTGATCAAGCCCTGATTATCAAGGCCAGTGGCCTTTGAAATTGATCTGTGACCTTGATCTAAACACTAAATAATTTTTACTATGATGTAATAGCATACGTCATAATAGGTGTCGCAACTTTATGCAACGTCGTTTAGGGGCTGTCCAGGAGGAGTGCCTGTGCTCATCAGGGACACCTATGCTCTCTGGAGGGGCCTTTGCTTCGATGAGGCACCTGTGCCACCCAGGGGCGCCTTTGCTCCCCAATGGACGCAATCTAGCTTTCCAGGGGCGTCTTTGCTGTTCCGGGGGTGCCTTTGATACCCAGTGCCCAAGAGGCGCTGTTTCTTATCCAGGTGCACCTTGGTATTGAGGGGCGTATTTTTTATTCAAGGTAACCTTATACTACCCAGTGGCACCTACCCTATGCGAGGGGCGTTTAGGCTATCCAGGGGGCGGCAATTTGTTATCCATAGGGCGCCTTTATGCTCTCCATGAGCACCTTATTCAGAGGGTGCCTTTGATATTCAGGGGCGCTTTTCCTATCAGCAGGGTACCTGTGCCATCTTGGGGCTATTCTTATCAAGGGACGCGGCTGTTATTCAGGAACACCTACACTACTATCGAGGGTCGCCTTTGCTACTCAGAGGCGCCTTTACTTACTAGGAAGTTTGGCGCCCGTGCTTTAAGGAGTGCTTTGGCATCGATTGATTGCTCAATTATTGGGCCTAGGTGCGCGTGAACCTTGAGCTCATGAAGCGCCCATATTATTGCTAAGGAACGCTTATGCTATCAAAGGCACATTTACTATCCCGGGCCGCTGTTTTATTCAAGGCAACCTGTTCTATCCACGGGCATCTGATATTTCGGGGGCGGTGCCTAGGTAATTTAGGAGGCTGCTTTTTTCTCCACAGGGGCACTCTATTGCTTTCCAGGGGCGCCTTATTCGGGGGCGCGTTTACTGCCCAGGGGTGTCTTTCTATCCAGGGGCGCATATGCTGTCTAGGTGTATTTTGCAATCACAGACATGATTGAAATACATGCCCCTATGTTATCCTGGGGTGCTTTTTGTTTCCTGTGGGGTGCTATTTTTCTTTTCCGGGCGCTAGTTTATCCAAGGGCGCCTATGCTGTCAAGAGCACCTTTGTTATCTAGGGTTGCCTTCGCTGTTCAGGGGCGCCTTTGCTACCCAAAGGGCGCATTTTACTTTCCTGGAGTGCCTATATGTCCATCTAAGGGGCGCATACGATATCTTGGAGTGCCTTTGCAAACCTGGGGAGCACTTTTCTATCCAGGGGCGCCTTTGCACTTGGGGGGCGCCTCTGCAATCCAGGAGGAGCATAAAATCGGTGGAGAATAAAAATGCTGAAATAAGGCGCTCAAACACTGAAATAAGGTGCCTAGTCAGGCCATTTTTTAATATGTTAACTGGGGAGCCATTTGCCCCCTCAGTCGGCCGAAATGCCCCCAGTGCCCGGAAATTGACCCCCCAGTGAAATACACAGATGACTTAAAATTGACCAAATGCAGACTCGCCTAACGAAAATAAGACAGAACACCACCCGATAATCATAACGTTGTCCTATTTCTGGTCCCAAATTGGCAATCCACAAAAATTGTGTTAAAAAATTTCCACCCTGGCTGTCTACTCCATCATGCGAAGACGAAACAAAGCGCGTAGTTACGGGAAATCCCGGCAAAGCAGCCTCAGCATCAACTAATCATAACGCTGGAGGAGAACGCTGGCCTACAACCAATCAAACATCTGTTCTATCCGACCGGAAGCCCACATCCCAGCCAGTACCGTGACATTGCATAATGCTCTCATTTCACACGAAGTCAGTTGTCAGCGCTAAGAGCTCGTTTCGTGGATTAGACGGGACACGGTGTAGTCAAAGTGCGTAAGACTGGTTGCTGGTGTAGCGGTATGAAGTGATTAGCCTTTTAATTTATTATTGTGGTGGTAGCATACATAAGCGTCACCACCGGCAAAAAGTGAGGGGCCAGCCAAACTTCAACCTGATGCTGACAGCAAACTTTCCACGTTAGTACCAAAAACTTTTCGAATTTGGGCTCCTCGTTGCCTTCCGCAGCGGCTGGGTATACAAATTTCTGGTTCACTCCCATTTTGACTGAGATCAGGAAATTATTGGTCAAAAAGTGGGGGGGCGTGATTGATGATCGCTAAAAATGTTCAGGTTATGTGGATAAATCATTCAATGGCCACGCGGGGTTGGAAGGGCACCCCTGGCTTCCTATTAGATGGGTAGTGTGCTGAAAATATTGCGTGAAGTACATATCAAACTGTCAACAATTAGTTTTAAACAGTGATACAAGTCGCTTTTTCTGTGGTGTAATGACTACAGCTAGGGGTCGTGTTAGCCTCAAATCTGGCTTTTATGGTTTTTATTTGACTATTTAAGTGGAAATAAAATTTTGCCCCTCTTTGGCCCCTTTTTCTAACTCGGTTTGCCCTTTTCCGCTGAAAAAAACCTGGCAGCCCTGGGCAGCACCTTTAATCTCTAAACTTGCAATAACTAAAAAACTGAGAAAAAACGTTTAACACTAACGCGTCTAAGTTGTATTAAACCTTTCAAATTGGGGTCTTGACCCCTTGAAGACGCTATAATGGCCAGCACAAGAAATGCCCCCCCCACTGACTTTTTCCTTAAAAAATGCCCTGTGCCTAGTTATCAGGAAGAGGCGCTCATCCGTCAAATTATGTTCATGGAGCTGTTTGGGGTGCTGGCTCGCAATCAGCTGTAGGAGACATGGGCTACAAATGTGGTGAGAAAGAGACCCATGCTGACCCTGATGGAATGCTGTACGGTTCGGCTTACTCATAGGTGTACACCATTGTTTAGCCTCTTGGTCAGGAAGTCTCCCACAGTCCCTCAGTGCATCTCTTCCTTACTTCCTTCCACCCTCTCTCCCTGCTCCTCCTTCTTACTTCCTTCCATCTTCTTCCTCCCTGCTTCTCTCCCACCTCTCTCTCTCTCTCGCGCGCGCTCTCTCCCCTTTCCCCATCCCCCTTCCCTTCTAAACTCCCTTTCTCCCTTGCCTCCTTCTTTCTCTCTTGCTCTTTATGATAAATTAGATATAGTTTTGTGACAACCAGCCTCAAATGTTTTTGTGTGTGTGAAATATTGGTTGATATCTAGGCCAAGATTATATTTATGTAAACCTGATCATAAAAAATTGTTCTTATGTCAGTTTAGGAGGCGGGTGCGCCACCTTGAATTTTTGCGGGATAGGGACAGAAGGAATGGTGTTATGGTACATATGTTATCACCTTCATTTTGATACAAGTAGCATTGCCAGCAAGCATCAGTGGTTGTTCGAGGAAAAAAGGTCTTCATGTGATTTTTTTTCTATTTTGCCCTGGCTGCTTATTGGGGGCTAGCGCCGCCGCGGCTTGCCGGCGGCTGGCCGCCCGGCCGTGGGCGGGTGACGTGCGCTCTGCGGTTGCGTGGTTGCGTATCCGCCGGTCGCTGTACCGGGACGGCCTCCCGCCGCCCGCCGCGGCGGGCCACTCTGCGGCTCCGGGTCTTCGGTAGCCGCGGTCGATTAGCCGCGGCGACCGAATCTTCGCGTTTAATCTTACCTTTATCTTAGTATTTAATAATTCTTTCTAGTATTATTAGTATTTATAGTATTGTTCTAGATTCCCCAGATGTGGGACAGAAAAAGCTTAAGGCATATCTAGTAGTTTTTTTCAGTTTGTACATATGAATCTTAGACGGGACTTCGTTGCTCCCTATCAAGCGTTGGTCGTTCGGGGTTGCATTAACTGCATTTTCAATTCTGACAAAACTGAACACCAAACAAAGCTATATACACACAGCGATACATTGACAGGTGCAAGCCAAGACCTAGAAGATATCTGTCGTGATGTTCTCTGAAATTTTTGAGAATCCTTTTAAAGATATAGTACTTGAAGATACTTCTGATTTCAACCATCAATGTATTGAAGTAACAAATAAATGTGAATACTATGTACCTCCCATTAAAATGAATATATCAAATAGTTTTCAAATTATCCATATAAATGCGCGATCAATCAGAAACAAGTTTGATGAAATCAAAACCTTTCTATCACAATCTGGCATAACTTGATCTATTATTTGCATCGCGGAGACATGGCTGAAAAAAGAAATCGAAACATATTTTGATATAGATGAATATGAACTATATTCATCGAGTCGGGAAAATAATCAGGGGGAGGAACAGCAATATATGTGAACAAAAAGTATACCTCTAGAAGAAGGGCAGATCTCGAGTTTGAAGAAATAGAATCCACTTTTGTAGAAGTAGAGAACGCAGGAGATAAACATGGGAAACATTTCGTGATTGGTGAGGTTTATAAACCTCCAAACCAGGATAGCAATAGCTTTCTGGAACATTTTGAAAAGGTTTTGGACTCAATAAATCCGTGTAAAAATGACTATGTATTGGCAGGGGACTTCAACTATGATTTATTAAAGACTAAAGATGACAAAAACGCACATAATTTTCTAACCCTGATGTTATCATACAACCTTTTGCCTCTGGTCTCAAGGGCAACTAGGTTTGCATCAAATTCTCATACCTTATTGGATAACTTTTTGGCAGTAATACAGATCAAGTTGCACATTCAGGTATAATTGAAACTGATATATCTGATCATTTACCTATATTTATAACTTTAAAAAAGATAAGTTAATACAAAAACGGCAATTATGATAAAGAGTTTAGACTGTTCCAAAGAAAAAGAACTCAACGATTATATTGTTTCGGAATTAGCCAATTTTCAAAACATCAATGATCCTGATGAGGCTTGTGAAGTTCTTATAAATACTTATAAAACTGGAATTGATAAATTTTCGAAATCATTTAAACCATGTAGAAGGAAAACTCCAATTAAACCGTGGATTTCTCCAGGGATACTAGCGTCTATAAATTATAAGAACAAACTGTATCATAGGTATATTTCACACAAAAATAGGAAAAAACAAATAGTGAATATGATCCTGTGCTGAGACAACATGAAAATAAATATAAACTTTATAGATACTACCTGACTAAAATTATTAAGGAAAGTAAGAGGAAATACTACATGTCTGAGTTTGAAGCTCATAAGGGGGATGGAAAACAAACGTGGAAACTTTTGGATGAAATTATGAATTGAAACACTGTGAAAAGTACATCATATCCCTCTGTGTTTTTTATAATAGTTCCGGGGAGCACAAGGATGATGACATAGCGAATGGATTTAACGATTTTTTTGCTACAATTTGATCAAAACTTGAAAAAGACATTCCTGTTTCGAACATAAATCCTATAGAATATCTCGAAGATTACTCACACCCACCATTTACGGCTAAACTTTCAAAAAACCAACAACAGGTAGAAAATATCATCAAATCACTAAAACAAGTGGGTGGTGGCATTGATGGAATTAGCAGAAAGATTCTCCATCGTACATATAAAAGTTGTCTTTATAATTTGACTTATTTTTTCAACCTATGTCTTAAGAAAGGTATATTCCCAAAGATGTTAAAAGAAGCAGTAGTGGTCCCTATTTTTAAATCAGGTGAAAAAGATAGATTTACGAACTATAGACCCATTTCATTGTTACCCATCTTCTCCAAAATTTTGGAACGGGTACTATACCAATATATCTCTGATTGTTTGATCGAAAATAACATCTTATATTCATTTCAGTTCGGCTTTAGAAAAAAGCATAGTACGTACATGCCTCTGGTACATCTTTACGACAGCGTAACAAAATCTTTAGAAAAGGGTAACACATCATGTGGAATTTATTTAGACTTGAAAAAAACATTCGACACGGTTAGTCTAGGCATACTATTGCAAAAATTAAATCACATTGGTATTAAGGGTATATTGTATAATATTATTTCTTCATATCCAGCTAACAGATTTCAGAGGACTAAAATTAAGGGGGTCATCTCTCATGCAAAACAATTAAGGACGGGAGTACCACAGGGATCAATACTAGGACCACTATTATTTATTAAAGACATTAATGATCTGTATCAAGTGTCCATTGAAACTAGATTTTACATATTTGCAGATGATACTGCTATTATAATCTCGGGGGATGATGTGAGAAGTGTACAGTCAAAAATCCATAAAGTTCTTCCAGAAGTGTCAAAATGGTTTCAGTCTAATCGTTTGTCTCTAAATGCTTCAAAATCTCATTATCAGCTTTATTCTAGCGCTAACATTAGAAATTTTGATGTAAGACTAAATGGAATGCAGCTTAAACGTGAAGAAACTGTAAAGTATCTTGGCGTTTATATTGACGAAAAGCTTAAGTGGAATTCGCACATCCTTCATGTGTCTTCGATTATAAGTAGAAATTTAGGAATCATGAGCAGAGCCAAGTATTTCCTATCATCGCATGAACTCACTCATTTGTATAACGTCTTTATATTGCCCCATCTAAATTATTGTGCAATGGTTTGGGAAAATACGAATTCACTCTCGATAAGATCATCAAATTACAGAAACGTGCTATTCGAATCATCGACAAAAACCCTATTATTACCACACAAATGAACTGTTTCTAAAATTAAAAATACTAAAATTCCGTGAACTAGTCACAGAACAAAAAGTTATATTGTCGAAAGTATTGGATGGTACAATGCCAGATGTGATATCGTCTCTTTTTCAGAAATACAGAACAACTAATACGAGATTGATTAGACACTTTGAAATACCTCTGGCTACAACAAAGTATAGGAAATTTGCTCTGGCATGCTCTGCACCTGAAATTTGGAACAAAACTACGTGTCCAACCTTTTTCCTCTAAACAAACATGTGCTTAAAAATATATCAGAGAAGTATTCTTTTGCAATTATAGAATTCTTAATAATGAGCCTCGATGACCGGCGCTGATGGTGGTGATGATGTACCAGAGCACAATGTGTGTGGGTGTGGGCGTGCGTGTATGTGAGTGGGATAGTGTGCTTGTAGGTGAACGAGAGGGAGTACTTGTGGGTGGGAAGGTGGATGTCTGCCGTGCGTGGGTGGGTGACTGCGGTACTCGGTGTGTGTGGGTGTGTACGTGCGCGTGTGTGTGGATGTGTTGGCAGGCGTGTGTGCGTGGATTCGGATGTGTGTGTGTGTGTGTGTGTGTGTGTGTGTGTGTGTGTGTGTGTGTGTGTGTGTGTGTGTGTGTGTGTGTGTGTGTGTGTGTGTGTGTGTGTGTGTGTGTGTGGTGGGGCGTGCGTGCGTGTGTGCACTAACGTTACAATTGTGGTGAATGCATCTGTGTGCATGCATGAATGATGTAGTACCTGTGCTCTCCCCGAATGTTACTAGTTTCACTATTCTTTTCGGGGAGGGCGCAGGGAATCAACTAACCCTTTCTAGCAAAAAAAAGAAAAGAATATCAGCGCAGACCAGAAAAAAATCTGCTGAGCGGGGAGGACTGCTGGTTAGTGAGGGCAGTGTTCTCGGAAGTGGGGCGCACATACTGAAGAAGGCACCCGGTTGTAACGATGGAGCACTAAGCCTTCAGTTAGAAGTTAATGAAATGTGTTTAAAGGCGGTCCATGCTCAAATTTAGCGTTCGAGCACTGTAAAAGAGCGCCCGACTGTTGGACAGGTGTGCCAAACCATAGACAGTAGGGCAGTTGAAGATGGAAAGGGACACCTAAGATATCCTGGGGCCGCCTGTACTCTCAGGTGAGGCACTTGTTTTCTTTCTCAGGCGCCTAGTTTATCCATGGGCGCCTATGCTGTCCAGATAATCTATTTCAAGAAAGATTACCTTTGCTGCCCAGGGGCGGCTTTACTATCAAAGGGCACATATGATATCGGTAGGGCGCTTTATCCAGGGGGCGTCGTCCTAACCAAGTGCCGCCTTTTACTTTCCTCAAGTGCCTATTTCTATCTAAGGGGCGTATATATATGATCTAGGAGCCCCTTTAATATACGAAAACATATTTTTATCCAGGGGCACCTTGCTCTTAAGGGGCGCTGCTCCAATCCAGGGCAGCTGAATATGGATAAGGGTCATCTATGTTATACAGGGGGAGCCTGCACTTCCCAATGGGGCACTCATTTTCCTTCTCAGGCACCTAGTTTATCCAGGGGGCGCCTAGGCTATCCAAAGGCGCCTTTACTATCGAAGGGGTGCCTTTCTAGGGGCGTCTTTGCTATCCAGGGGCGCCTATGCTGTCCAGGACAGCTATGTTACCCAGATTTGCCTTTGCTGCCCAGGGGCGCCTTTCCTAGCCAAGGGCGCTTATGATATCTGTATGGCGCTTCGTCCAGGGGGCGCCTAGGTTACCCAGGGGCGCATTAGTTCCCCCAAGGCGCAACTTTGCTATCCAGTGACGCCTTTTCTTTGCCGGGGCGCTTTTGTTAGCTTTCTAAATTTCATCTTCAACATTTTAATGGGGCGCAAAAGACCAGTAAAGGCGTCTAGTGTTTCGGCAGGGGCGCTTTGCCATGGTTTTAAGGAATATGCGTTAATTCAAGTGGAATAAGTGGTATCTTCCACCTTGACGCACGAAATGGGTACAGGCGCGCCGCTCACATCGGGTGCCTTCGGCGCCTGATATGAGCTAAGCTATGCTGAGGCGCTTTGGAGCTAAGGGGGGCGTCCCCCTGGCCCCCCTTGGATCCGTCACTGCAATCAGAATTAATCAAAATATGTGCGATCCTGCTGGAATCGTGCCGTAAATATTCTACCACAGACTGCGTAAATTCCGTTAATTGAAAAGTGCAAAAATAGTACTAGTTCAGTCTAATTTTGTGGGTACTCGGCACATAAACGCAGTGAAGATGACGCAATGCTCATTGATACAATTCACCTCATTTTCTAAATTTGAGAAAGAAAAAATTACATTAGGATTCCACGGTTGGATATATCGCCTCCATCCATCGTCTATGGTCCCCTCGGTGTTCACATGAAACCAGCATGGCAATGATGGTAGACATGGTCAGCACTGTCCACTTGGTATGCATGTGTAATGTATAGAGATGCCCACTGGATAACTTAGGCTATGATTTTAGGCGTGGTAATTAATTGCTTTTATAGCTTTCCTTATAGTCACGAGTGCTTTTGACGAAACTTTAATACAATGACGGCAAGGAATTTGACTTATTTCAACGGATTCACGAAGTAGGTACGCAGAGGCAGCAGCAGGAAATGGGAAAATTCCTACACGAATTTAATATTGGGGTGGGAGCATGGCGTCCCTGCCCCTCCCCCACCACCCCCTCCTTCCCACGCCTGTGTCCACACTTGTTTGCTGGAGACATTATCTATTTAGTGCAGCTTTTCAGTACATCTGTGTCTAAGCAATATAGCATATATAGCAATATAACAGTATAGCAAGAGCAACTATGCGTTTAACTCAGGCATGAGCTTCTGAATTCAACACTTTGGTAAATATAAGCAATTCAGGTCGAGGACAGCGGGAAATAATAATTAATCCATATCCGGCTAATTCTAGCATGTCAAGGAAGCACCAAGGTATGGAGCATTCCACGTCACCAATGTAACATTCTACCTAGTAAGCTATACTTTAAGCAAAATATTCCTTTTCGCCTTTGAACTTCCACAACATGTGCTGCATTGTTCTCACATACCAATAACCTAGCCGGCCACGACCAATGCCGGACATGAACCGTAAAGCTCCAAGGCTGAAAGTTATTTTACCCTCCTCTGAGCATAGGTAAATTTTCGGATCATTTTTACCTTCTTTTGACAATCTTTGCTCGCGTGTGACGTTAGTTCGGCACTACTTTCGAATTTGGTGCAACAGAAAAAAACTACCCAGGTAAGTTAAAAAAATACCTTGGTATTTTTCTGGGTAGTTTTTTCTGCTCGCGCGTTGGTGCAACAGAATTTAGGTAAATAAGATTTTACCTAGGTAGTTGTTTTGGTGCAATAGGCCACAGTAATGTTAATACAGTATGATAGTATTAATAAAATACAGTAGTGTTTTTTCAGGTTTCCTTAGACATTTTGATTCATACAACAGGTTCATTGAGCTAGGTTAATATATTCAAGGTCGAACTAGTTTGTAAAGGTCAAATCTGGGCCGTACTGGAGGCGTATTGGAAAATGCCGTGATCATGTGAAAAACGAAAATACAATAAAAGTGGGCTAAGACCTTGGATTGAAAGTATCACATAATGCTTTTTGAAAGTTTGGGGTCAAGGTCATTCAAGGTCACTAGCCTATGAAGTAGAAATATGACTTATTCCCAATAATGTGCAAGCTGGCATAACTTATAGGTGGCACTTGAGCAGATTCTGACCGGGAAAGGAGGCCTTAACCTTGAAAAAAACATTTGATATTGACCTTTGACCTCGACTTTGATATTAAGAGCCTTAACTATGAAACCATGGCATAACATACGTCATACTGAATAAGGACATCTGACCAGATTAGTGGGTCCATGACATTGACCTGCGACCCTGACTTTTTGCGGGGTGACTTAGACATACAACCCGATTATATGACGTTATTACGTCACCACTCACTCTACAGTGCACGCAAACTGGTGCGACCGCGCGAGTGCGACGGTCTAAAAATAAGGCCTAACTTTGAAAGCCTATAAGTAAAAAATCATCCACCGACTAACAAAAAATCACCAGATGGCGGGCTCATTGCTTCTCTCAAAGGTAGCCAAGTAGCGTTTTCCAGCTAGGAATGGTTCTCCGACCACCTCAGAAAAATAAGTGGAAACACTTTAGGACCCCTCTACTGCGCGTGTTAGCGCCCCCCCCCACCCTGCCCCGATATCAATAACTATGTGCACAGCAGAATTAGATTTTTTATAAGGCCACAATTTGGCGTCAATATTAATTCTTAAGTAATTACGTGAAGACGGCTTTTTCACCACAGGAACAACGGGTGTGACTGCAATGCCCCTTGTTTTGTCTAGTCGCAGAGCCTGTACAGCATTTTGTGATAAAAGATATCACAAAAATGGGAAATTCAGTTCTCTATCAAATCAGAGCAAGTTAGCCAGGCCTAAATGTGTCCACTTCGGAGATGTCACAAGAAATGTAGAACTATTGATTAAATGCAGGCTAAATCGCAATATTCGCCACTGTCTCATTTCCCGCCCAATGGGTTCTATAGTGTTAGTTATAGCCTATCTACATTACAGGGGGCATACGACATTGTGGCGTCATAGGTCAATGACCTTGAATGACCTAGACCCTAAAGTTTTAGGAATAATTAATTGAGATCTTCCCTCTATGACCCTGGTCCACCTTTAGCTTTTTCATAAATTTTATCCAAGTTGTTTCCAGCTCGGTTTTGGGAATCGAAGTCTCACTAATATCAATGTCATCAATGAACTTATTATGGAGACCGCGACCCCACCATCCAAACGAGAAACTCCCACAATGAAAGGTTAATTAAGAAGCCAAAGTTTAATGTCCCACAAAGCCAGAGTCCCGAAATTGCTTTCACGCAAGGTGGAGAGTGAGGCCAAAGACCCCAAAAAGAGGCCAAAATCCCCGCTTTCTTAACATGCCTCTTTTTTGTTTAGTATTTACAGGCTTGCAAGTCCCATCACAGCCTTTTTCCTGAACATGTGTATTGCTTCTTAACAAACCAATACTTTTTTAGGATAATACTTTGATTTAGGACTGTATTTATGTGCCTTAATAATACAAGCAACAACTACCACCAACTTTTTTGTTTTGACTGACAGTAGATGAAAATATCTGCTGTAGAATGGAAGTGAAAAATCATCATTCTGCTACCTCCTAGTGGAATAAAAACATTCTGAAACTCCGCAATTGTAGGTACCTCATATATACATAGAAAGGATCTCATAACCCTGCATCTCAAACACATTAACATAGAACTAGGAAGCTACATGATTTCTAATGTTTATATATAGAATACATTATTTGACCCTGATGCCATGGTAAATAGCCAACCAGATAAAATCCATCTTCCCCTTATTTTGATATTCTCCAAATTTCCCCCATGCAAGCACCACACAGGCTACCATTATCTAGTGCAAGACGCAGTGGCGTGGCCAGGATTCGGCCAAGGGGGGTCCGACTACCGTCGGGGCCTCCCAGGCCGGGGGCCCCTTAGTAGTCGGAGCCCATCTCCTATATGTGTCGTATAATATTTTGGCATAATCACATTAACCCGACGAAAATTTGTATATCCCTTCTTAAGTGTTTGTTATTATTTTGTTTATAGTTTGATTTTTCTCGATGCGACCAAGTGTTGGTAAATTTAGGTCACCAAATATTAAGGCTGGCCCATGCCTATATGACAGCGTGGCTATGATAACAGATTTGTGGCACATTTCTGGAAATCAAATGTTGCTGCGTGCATGATGTTAAACCTGACTTTACCTCAATTCACTCTGGTAATCAGGTATGAAGTTATTGAAGGTCAGTCGTTTTGAGTACGAAGAAATGGTCTTCTAAGGAAAATGATTACCAATTTTTTCCGGGTGTCGAATTCATGAACTCTTTAATCAGAAAGTTTCCAAAGAAATGGAAAAAATTAATAAAAATACAAGGGATATGGTGGATGATGGTGTGTTCCGGACGTCATATAACGTCTATTCCGGGGAAAGATCCTGATGAATTCACCACAGTTACTTTCTTACCCTTGCTATGTTGTAAATGAGCAAATTACCAAAACAATAGGCGCCTGAGATAACTATCGCCTTGGATTACTCTGTCATTGTTATTTTAAGCCTTTCATACCTATTTTTCTTGTTGGGATTATGCTCATCAATGTTTGTCATTTTCCTTGTTTGTCTGGTTTCCTACGAAAATATTTGAAAGTTTTTTATTTCAGAATATTTAGGACGGTAGTTATTGGGACTAAGCTAATAGATTGAAAACCAGCTGAAGTTCCAAATTCCCTGTTCGATTTGCTATTATGGATGCTAAAAATTTGATCAATTTTTGCTTTTCCTTCAGTAATGGTGCCTGATCGACATGTTTCAATTTGTCTTTTTTGGTACGCAATGGGAAAATACAAATTTTCGAAAATATGATTTTCTAAAATTTTCTTTGAGCCTAGGATCTCAAGCAATATATCTGGATTGTATGTTAAAATCTAAAAGAAATGGAAAGGAAAAAGGGCGCTCAATAAAAAGGATATATGAGTGTGCCTCAGATGCTATATAAAACCTATTCCATGGACGGTCCTACTGATGAAACCGCTCACTTACTCCTCCCTAGCCATTGGTTGGAGATCCCGGGGGCTTGGGGAGGTGAGTGCTTCCTTGGACTTTAAGTCTCTGATAGGCTTTGTACAGGGCTTGTATTGCTATGCCAGTGTTAAGCCATCCAGGACCATCACCCCCCCCCTGACCCCTGGGTCGAGCAGAGATCTCAAGGGGCCTAGCACTTGACACGGTGCCGAAACCAGTATCTGGGACCCCTGAAAACAACACTTGTCCCGCAAATCAGTACTTACGTTCCCCAAAACCAGCATTTGGGGTACCATGAGACTACCTACTGGGACTCCCTCAAACTTACTCTCGTGGGGCCCTGAGGATAAATTTGAGGGGGAGGAAGGAGAGGAGTGTTCGCTGAGACTAGCTTTTGGGGACACCTGATGGCAGCTTCAGGGGACCCCTGAGACTAATTCCTGGAGACCTCGTGAGACTAATTATCGGATCTCTGAGATTAGCTCTCCGGCCCTCCTTACACTAGAGCTGAAAGGTCCTCTGAAAATAACTCGGGCTTCCGAGATCAGTTCTTGGGGGACCTGAGACTAGCTCTGGGGCCGCCTAAGACCAACACTTGGCGCTACTCACAAAGTTAATTTTCGGCCCCTCTCCCGATTAGATCCCAGGGAGTCTCTGATACTGATTCACGGCGCCTCTTGACCAAAATTGTGGACTCCTGAGAATCTCCCGGGGCTCCCTAGATTAGTTATCGGCAGCACCTCTGGACCTATTAATCGGGCCCCCCAGATTTGCTCCGGGGGAGGAGGGCTGAGACTGACTCTCGGGGCCATCCAGATTAGCTCTTGGGGGTCCCCTGAGGCTGTTTCTGGGGTGGGGCAGGGGGCTGGGAATGACTTCCGACAGCCCTCTGAGACTAACCCTGGGGCGCCCCCTGAGACTAACACTCGAGGAGGGAGGCGTGGAAGCACCCCTGAGACTGAGTATTTGACACGGCACTCCTGAGACTGCCTCTCGGAAGCCCAGATTAGCCCTCAGAGGCCTAAGGCTAACTCGGGGCCGTGAGACCGAAATTCGGGAGCACCTCTGGGAATTACTCTCAAAGCCCCAAAATTCGCTCTTGGACGAACCGGAGACTAGCTCCCGGGAGCACTCTGAGACTAACTTTTAGGTGCTCCCTGAGATTGATTCTCGGGGCCTCTTGTGCAGGGGGGGCACAGCCTCAGGCTAAATCTCGAGGGTTCCCAAGATTACCCCTCGGGGGCCTCCTGAGATCAGCACTCTGCGGATCAAATGAGACTAACTCTCGGACCCCCAGATTAACTCTCGGGGCCACCTGAAAGTAAATATTGGCTCCTGAGAGAGACGCCCGTAAGATTATGGGACCGAATATCGGGGGTCCTCTAAGACTGACTCTCGGGGTCCCCTTGACCGAATCTTGGGGTTCTCTGAGACTGATTTTAATGTAGCCCCTGAAATAGACTGTCGCAGGGCCCTGAGAACCACTCTCTGGGGGACCCTGGGACGAGTTCGGTCCCCTGAGACCGACTCTCGGGGCCCCTGAGACCGACTTTCGGGATCCCCTGAGACTAACTCTCAGGGACCCCCAGAAATCTACTTTTGGGGGTCTGATGATGATGATGCTTCCGGCACTCGGCAGCTGCCATATGGGAGGCGCCTCGTCAGAGGCGTCCCAGCCGCCGGATGAAGGCCGCCAGCCGAGGCGGATCGCCCAGCGCCTCTTGAATTGTCGGGTCGTCCCGGCCAAAAATATTCTGACGGAGAAGAGCTCGCGCTGGGCATTCTGTTAAAAGGTGCTGTATTGTTTCCTCGTCCTCCCCGCACTCCGGGCACGTGCCATTTGGCGCCAGTCCCACCCGGTGCTGGTAACTGCGGAGGAAAGAGAGTGGCCCGTCCGCAGCCTGGCCACTTCGGTGGATTCTAGGCGGAAAGGCCATGTTTGTCCCCTAGGACCACTCTCTTGGTGCCGTTTTCCTCCGCATATCGGGTGGTGCTGACACTTTCAGTCCACAAGCTGTGCGCATGGCGCCTTATGCAGCTGTTCGCGGAGTTAAAATCAATCTGGGTGGAGCCCTGGTCCAGTGTGGCAGCGGCACGCGCCACTTCGTCGGCGAGCTCGTTTCCCGGTAGGCCAGCGTGGCCCGGGACCCATTGAAGGGTTAGGTGGATGCCCATGCTGGCCAGGGTCGAGGTTGGTGCCAAACCGAGCCTGCCAAGGCATCGGATTGAGCGTGCGGGCCCTCCGCTAGGCGGGTTAGGGCGGACTGCGAATCAGTGCAGACTCGCACTTCTCTCGGTCGACACTCGGCTGCGATCGTCAACAGATGGCGCAGGGCCGCATCCAGGGCAGCTAGTTCTGCCCGGAAACTGGACGTGTAGCGGCCGGCAGGGGACTCTGATCCGTTTCACGGAGTTGTTTTCCCTGAGTACCACTGCGCCTCCACCGCCATGCTCAGTGCCACTTGTCGCGGATCCATCCGTGAAGATTGAGATATCCGCTGGCGGGAGCGCAGCCAGAGTCCTTTCCGCCGCCGCGAGTCGTGCTTCTGGAGGGTCCGTCTTCTTCGTCTGGACGACTAGTTTCGTCCGAATGTCGATATTCGGGGATGGAGTCTCCCATGGCGCGACCTGCGGAGTAACCTGTAGAGGCTCCGCGGGAAAAGCGGCTAGGCCTGCCTCTGCGGAAACTGCCAGGCCGGTCTCGGCCCATCCGCGGTCCTGCTGTAGCCTCAGGCTGGGTCTCTCCGCAAGCAAGAGCGGTTGTAGCGGGTCGCCCGGAAGGTCGCGGACGTGCCGCTGCACCGCGATGGCCGCGAGCTGCTTTCGTCGTATGCTGAGAGGCATGACGTCCGCCTCTCGCTCCAGAGCGGCCGTCGGCGTCGACCTCAGGCAGCCAGTTATCGTCCTGCAGGCCTGTCGCTGTACGACCTCGAGGCGTTCTAGGTTAGAGCTCGCCACCCCAGGCATCCAGCCACCGGCCGCGTAGTCTGCACAGGATCTGATGAACGCGAGGTACACCAGCCTGAGGTCGGACGCCGCGGCGCCCCAGGACTTGCCACTAAGCGCCCGTAGCGCCCCACTCCTCTTCTTCATTTTGCACCTCAGGTTCTCGATATGGTGGCGGAAGGTCAGCGTCCGGTCGTACGTGACCCCTAGGAATGTCGGGGTCGCTTCGTGGCTTAGTCGAGCGGCGCCGAGGGTCAGGTTGCACTCTCGTCTGGCCTCTGCTGGGTCGAGCGAGAAGAGGGTGCCAACTGTCTTCTCTGGCTGATGGTTAATTTCCACTCTTCCGCCCAGGCCGTAAGGCAATCCAGAGCTCTTTGGACTCGTCGCTCTGCCGCAGCGACGGTCCGGTCAGTGGCCCAGATTGCCAGATCATCGGCGAACAGCGAGGTCTGGACGCCAGGTGGTAGGTGCTCGATGAGGTCATTGATGTAAGAAATGAATAAGGTGGGAGAGCAAACGGCCCCCTGCGGCGTGCCCTCACGGATGCATCTGAAGCGTCCGCACTTCCCGTTATATGTGACACAGGCCTGGCGGTCGGTCAGAAAGGATCGGACCCAGGCCAGGTAGCAGCGCGGGAGGCCCATCTTAGCGAGCTTGTAGATGATTCCCGTGCGCCAGGCCTTGTCGAAGGCGCGCGAGAAGTCCACCAGGACCATAACGGTTCTCTCTCGCTTTGGAAACCATCGGCCACGGCCTGGGTCACCTTTAAAACTTGATCCTCAGTGGACCGACCCTTCCTGAAACCGGTCTGCACTGGGGAGAGGAGGCCTCTTGACTCTAGCAGATGGGAGAGCCGGGTTTGTACTAGTCGTTCTGCTAGTTTAGATGTGCAGCTTAAGAGGCTTATTGGTCTGTAGGAGCCTACTTTTCCTTTTGGCTTGCCTTTCTTGTGTACCGGTATAATCATCGCTTTCTTCCAGGCCAAAGGCAGCTCTCCCCTCGTCCAGGTCAGATTAATGAGGTCAAGCAGTCTGGTGCGGCCATGGTCAGAGAGATGGGTGAGCATTTCGTTTGAGATGCAGTCCAGCCCTGGGGCGCGCTTTCCCGGCAGGCGCTTGAAGGCGTCATTCAGTTCCTGTTTAGTGAACAGGCCGCAGCATCCCGTCCGCTCCCCCTGGCACTGTCTGCATGCCACTCTGAGGTGGTTGGTGACGGCGTGCTTGTATTTGCGGTCCCTTTTCACCCTCGGTGGTAGGTGGCTGACTTTGGCGTACTCTTTGATGAAGGCGTTCGCTTTCTTGGTGTCAGCGGTAATGGTTTTCGCGCCAATCTGAAGGGCCTCATCTTGTCTGCCGCCGCTTTCCCGGCCGTCGATAGTTCGGATGGTCCTCCAAACTTTCTGAGGGTCAGAACGTAGACTGAGATCGCCGGCAAAGCCTCGCCAGGACTCTCGTCGTGCGCGCAGAATTAGAGAGGATGTTTCCCTCGACGCGTGGGTCCAGGCCGGCACTTGCTCTGGGTCGGCTCTGGCGAGGGCACGGAGGCATTCCGTTTGCGGACTGCCTCGTCCACTTCTGGTGTCCACCAAGGCTTAGGGGACTTCCGGCTGCCTCTGGGGATGGTCTCAGCAGCAGCATCAGTTAGAATACGGGTGAAATCCCGGGCGGCCACTGTAACGGAAACCTCTTCCGTCCATGGCTGCAGGGTGGCCAGTCTCTCGTCGACTATGTTGGCATACTGTCTCCAGTCCGCTTTCTGGTAACTGTACCGGGTCCTCGGACGAGGTCTCGCACTCGATTTCCCTGTTTTGATCTCGATGATGATTGGTTGGTGGTCGGACGATAGTTCTGGCTTGGTCTCCCATCGCACCCGACCCACCCACCTTGAGTGGTGTAGTGAGACGTCCGGCGCCGATTGGGAGAAGGGTGGCGCTCTGCTCTGACGGGTGGGCTCCCCGCTGTTTGCCGGGACGAAGCTGTGAGCGGCACACCAGTCGTCGATCGTCCTGCCTATGTCATCTTCGGGTACCTGGAGGTCCCAGAGGGGACTGTGTCCATTTGCGTCGGCGAGTATGAATGTATTTGCAGTGTGGGGCCAGTAGTCCGGATCGAAATTTTGGACACGGTCGTCTCCAGCACCTCTCCTAATAGGAGGAACGTACACATTGACTATTGTGATTCGTGCTCCCATGCAGGTTTCGACGGCGACAGCGTCGGTCGTCGGGTCGTTGGGGGCAACACTGGGCCGCTCCAGGCATCTGTACGGGATGCCTTCGCGGATTAAGGTCGCCACTCCTCCGCCCGTATCAGAGTTTGCACGTCTACCTCTCGTTCGGTCTTGTCTGACGACGTGATAGCCCTGCACTTGGAATTTGTCATTCGACCTCAACTTCGTTTCTTGCAGACAGACGAGATCCGGTTTGTTGACGTGTAGAAATCGTTCTAGTTCCACCTTTTTAGATTTAACACCATCGGCGTTCCACTGGAGAATCTTCAGGTGTTCGCACCTAGCTGGCCGCATTTGACGGGGTCGCGGCTGCGGCCGTGGCCCATCAGGTGCACGGGATCCTGTAGGGCCCGGATTTTGTTCCACGTCTCCGGCTCGTTGGAGGACTAGGGCAAGGTAGGCCGGGTTACCTCGCTCCTGCAAAAATATAATATGATCTTTATCGGCTGGGATGCCCGCCATCAGGCGGCTCCGGTAGAGGTGGCGGTCGTTTGGAAGCAGGGCCGGATGTAGTCGTCCCCGCCGCCCAGGTCCCACCTGGCCCAACACGAGGGGCCGGAGGCGACCGCCGTCAGGACCCCTTTCGGATGTTTTCTTCTTGAAAACCTAAAATTTCGCCGAAAGTGATGGTGCTTGGCTCCAAGAGTCACGTTTTACAACCAACTTTTGGACTGGGAATAAAATCCTATATGCCACTAAAAGTGGTGGTGCTTGGCTCCAAAGGTCACGTTTTTCATCCAACTTTTGAAAGGCGAATTTCTTGGCAGTTTCTATCTATGCGCCACTTTAGTCGCACGCATTTTATCGATTCTCGTCGGAAATTTTTGATGTTCACGCCATTTAAAAACACACCTACCGTAGCATCCGCGTTGCTGATCGTCGTGATATCTTGGCCCGGGACGCAAATATACCTTATCTTCTTGATTAACGTATTTATAGGGCAAACAAATCTATAAAACATATTTTTGATTAGGTTTAGTACGGAGCACTCATTTCAGCAACCTGGCCAGCTGGCCATCAGCTGGCCAAGTCCCAGCCGACTCGACTTGGCCAGCTTGAGGCCAAGTCGAGTCTGGGGGTCTTGAGACTGACCCTCAGGGCGGGGCCCTGCGGCCGACTCGGGACGCCCTGAGAACGAATCTTCAGGGGCTTCTGTGACTGATTCTGGGGGCCCCGTGATCAGAGAATGCTTTGTTCAGATTTGCCCAAAGGGGGTCCACGGACTCCTACAACCCCTTGGCTACGCCACTGCATCCACACATTCGGGGGCCCGCCGAGATCAGCACTTGGAGGCCCCTGAAAGCATTGCTTTCCCCCGATACCAATACTCCGGAGCCTCTGGATACTGATGCGCGGGGATCCGAAGACCAAGCTCGGGGTTCCACTTAGATCAGGTTCGGGGGGCACCCTTAGGCCCATGCTTGCGCTTTTCTCAGGAGTAACTCGACACCGTTGTTCGGGGGCCCCCAGATCAACATTCGGAGGCCCCCGAGACTAATGCTCGCTACTCTGGAGCCCCTCGATACCAATGCTCGGGGACCCTGAGCCCAAGCCTGGGCCCCTGAGACCAAACTCTGGGTCCCATGGGGGCAATTCTCGTGCCTCGCCCATAAGTCCCCTCGATATCGATAGTCGGGGGGTACACCGAAATCAATATTGTCCCCCCCCCATTTCCCGAGATCAATGTTCGCTGCTCCGGAGCCATCGATACCAATGCTCGGGGGATCCCTGAGACCAGTTCTGGAACACCCCTGAGACCAAGATCGAAAGGCCCGTGAGACTAAAGCTCGGGGGCCCCTGAGACCGCGCTCGGAGGCCCCCTGAGACCAAACTCGGAGAGCTCCCTGAGACCAAGATAGAAAGGCCCCTGAGACTAAGCTCGGGGGTCCCTGAGACCAAGATCGAAAGACCCGTGAGACTAAAGTTCGGGGGCCCCTGAGACCAAGCTCGGGGGGCACCTGAGACCAAGCTCCCTGAGACCGAGCTCAGGGGGCCCCCAAGACCGAGCCCGGGGAACCCCTGAGACCAAGCTCGGGGGCCTCTGAGAACAAGATCGAAAGGCCCATGAGATTAAGCTCGGGGGCCCCTGAGACCGAGCTCAGGGGCCCCCGAGATCCATGTTTGGTACTCTGCAGCCCTCGATACCGATGATCGGGGGCCCCTGAGACCCGGCTCGGAAAGCCCGTGAGACCAGGCTCGGGGGCCCCCTGAGACCAAGCTCAGGGCCCCCGAGGCCGAGCTCGGAGCCTTCTGAGACCAAGCTCAGGAGGCCCGTGAGACCAAGCTCGGAGGGCCTCCTGAGACCAAGCTCGGGGGGCGCCTGAGACCAAGTTCAGAGGCCCCTTGAGACCAAGCTCGGGGGCCCCCTGAGACAAAGCTCGGAGCCCCCTGAGACCAAGCTCAGGAGGCCCGTGAGACCAAGCTCAGGGCCCCCCGAGATCAATGTTTGGTACTATGGAGCCCTCAATACCGATGATCGGGAGCCCCTGAGACCAAGCTCGGAAAGCCCGTGAGACCAAGCTGGGGGGCCCCTGAGACCAAGCTCGGGGGCCCCTGAGACCAAGTTCGGAGGTCCATTGAGACCAAGCTTGGGGGCTCCCTGAGACCAAGCTCAGGGCCCCCTGAGACCGAGCTCGGGGGCCCCTGAGACCAAGATCAAGGGGCCCGTAAGACCAAGCTTGGGGGCCCCTGAGATCAAGCTCGGAGGTCCCTTGAGACTAACCTCGGGGGGGGCGTGAGATCGAGCTCGGGGGCCCCTGAGACAAAGCTCAGGGGGCCCCTGAGCCCAATGCTCGTGTTTTCCAGTGCATAAGGTCAGCCCAAGGGGGGTCCGCGGACCCCAAGGACCCCCCCTTGGCTACGCCACTGGCAAGACGTGGGCTTTAAACACTCAACCTCTGCCAGGATTATTTTGCTTCAATGTGTGAAAACCACCAGCCTATATAGCCTAAAATAGCAAACATACCCAGCCATAAAAATAATGAGCCGCAAAAGGTAGGGTAGAGTGGGGTAACGCGCCCACCTGGGTAAGACACCTACTACTATGTCCAGGCTGATGTAAGAACTGTAGCCTCCATCTAATATTTTTTCTGGTAGCGGCCTTTCTGATCCGGTCCTGGGCATGATTGGACGTGCCCAGTAAACTCCGTTATTTTTCAGCAAACATTTGTTGCTTTTTGCATCTCCGGACCTAAAAACAAGCTGCCTTAAAGTTGCGATTGTACTCTATGCGATGTGAATGTGCTCACCCTACCAACTTTGTCACTAAATTGTCTTACAACGTAAGTATAATTATATTCCTATTTTTCACGTGAAGCAAAAGGTACAATATACGCTGGGAGTTTTATGACGGCCTTTTAATCCGGGGCTTGGGCGTTTTACCCCGCTATCGGGGTAAAACGCCTCTTTATGGTCTCAAGAAAAAATAAATTTCGCACACTTTGCATCGTGTCAAAATAACAAATTTCTATCTGAGTGTAGACACACTATGAAAGAACTTAACGAAGAAAAAATAAAGTAATTCTGTCCTGGCAGGATCGGTACAGACGAATTCTCCCTTAACGTATGCGTCTTACCCCACTCTACCCTACAGTCTGAGCCTTCCTCCGAGCTGTGGAAAACTTTTGCAAGGTATTATGACCTCACCCAGTACTGTACTGAGTAGGTAGGGGTAATGTGGTAGGTGGCTTCACACATGTTGCCAGATAACTACAGGTTGATCTGTATGATAAGTGCCACTGTTCAAAAGCTCCAATAGATCAAAGCTTACTTTAATCAAAATCGCTACAGGTTAATATCTATCATAAGTGCCACTGTTCAAAACCTCCTCCAGTGCAATATTCCGAGTACCACTACTGGCGTTGACCACAACTGCTTAGGTTAGGTTAGGTTAGGTTAGGTTAAGCTCGGTTAGGTTAAGTGGGCACACAGTGAAGCCGCGGTATCTGACGAAAGCGAAAGTGCTACCGGCAGGTTAGGTGCGCCAGAGGCCAGCTCGCTGAATCGAGAAAAGGTCAGGTCAGGCTTGGTTATGTTGTGCTACATATAGAAACATTAAATAATACCAAAGATTTATGAAAGTGTCGCTTAGCAACACTGAAAAGCAGCTTCGGCACTAGGAAAATTTCATAGAAAGATGTTCCAGCAACACCAAAAACAGCTAAACCACTTGGAATATTTCTCTGGATTAAGCTTTGAACGGTGGCACTCACGATATGGATCAACCTGTGGCGCTTCTTTGGGAAGGAAGTTTTGATTCATAGGAACTTTTGAGCAGTCGTACTTATGATGTAGATGAAACCATAGTATATATATTGCACCCCATAAAAAACATACAAGCAGTACAAAAAAATAAAAAGACAGGCCACGCACTCATGGGCGCCCCCGGCGCGAGCTCCTAAATTACGCCGGGGACGCCGCCGTAGAACGGGCAGTTAAAAAGGCACTATTATGATGGCGATAAAAACTACATACATCAACAGTCATATCTCACGCGCACGCCGATAGCTCCAGCACCGTTTGTTTCCCGCTTGGTATGGCTAGCGGACATCTCAACTGCGCGTAACCACCCATACGCGATTAGCCTGCTGTCATTCTATCTGGCAACATGTGTGGCCAGCTACCTCGTTACCAGGTAGGTACCCACCTATCTCCAGTAGATATCTAAGATGGGTGAAATGGTTCAGTTAATCGTGAATTTCCGGAAAGGTAAGTTGCAGTATCAGGGATAAGAAATGAACCTTCATCCACATCCCTTCCAACAGCAAACTCAAATTCCTTCCACGCACTCACTCAATTTCCAGTCTTCTTTCCAACAACCATACTGACCTCAAAATTTTGTATTCTCTGCTTTGGAGATATTCCCGCCTCAATACAGAGCTCGCCAAGGTTACCAAAGTAACTAAAAAAACTCACCGCGTGCACTTGCGCACCCATTCATGACACCCGAGATCATTTCGGCCCCCAAATACGACAAAGTGACGTCATTGTTCTGAATGGACGAAATCCAGCTGAGGCCTTTTCACCGAGGCCAGTTCGGTACTTGGATGCATTTGGAATCCCATTTATCATTAATAAACGCACGGTTGAGGGCAATCGAACGCTAGAAATGTTGCTAAAATATGTTTCAACTTGAAATAACTAACAAAAAGAAAATAAATCTGTATTTTATGAAATATATTAAAAGGTGGAATCGGCCTCACTTAAAGTGGAGATTTTTACTGAAATCACGATGTTGTTCTGAGCGTTTGAAAATTTCAAGGAAGCTCTTAAACCGCATAATAAAAATACCTAGCAATTACCTATTTATTTTTCTTGAAGAAAAAATGCATCAATTTCCGACTTTTGCTCAGTAAAATAATATTTATATATATATATATATATATATATATATATATATATATATATATCCTAATTTATTCCTCAATGTCACCAACACTAAAAAATAGTCCAAAAATCAGGGTTGGCTTTCGCAGCCTCCCTGGAAATTATAAGATTACTTTCACATTATTGGTGGTCTTGATAGGAATCTACGTTTCATTTTGAACCTCTCAAATGTGACTTGTATCCTATGCTAATGCGAATAATTGCCGAAAATTAAAAGTGGACGAAAACGAATGCGCGTCGATCCAATCGGCCTCACTGAACAAATACCCACGTGAAGTATTTCCTTCGCCTGAAAATCTGGTAGCAGTCCTTGGTAGTAGCCAATCCCAAGCCGGCTTAGGCAAAAAGTATGCGCCATCTTTTGTATTTGAAAGGGTCAGAAGCTTCTCTGACATTACAAAGTTTGTTATACCTCCAGAAAACCTTTGTTAGCTCACTTTTCCCATGTCACCGTTGGTGTTTTCTGTGGGTTTTATATTTTAGTTTGGGGCAGTTCGGGATTGTGTTTTGTGCGGCGTTAACATGTTGTCATATCGTTCTTGGTGTATGTGGGAGGAGTAGTAGTGGCGTTTGAGATTGGCGAGGGGACGTAATGAGGCAAGATATTACATCAATGGTGGTTGGGAATTATACCTATATGGTTTGGGTATTCACTGTCATAATTTAGATGTGTCGGGGAAAGTGGGGGTGATGGACACCGTAACGATGGTGTGAGTTTTCGATGACTTAATGAGCTTGTTTCGTTTCTATTTTGGCTCTAGAGATACTTCAGACATTTATCTACCACTGTGCAAGCACCTTTGTGTCTGTAATTATCATATTAAAATTTGCGTAAGGTTTAGAAAAAAGTAGCAAAAGCCCATTTCGCCCAATTTAAGGGGTAACATGGTCACCACATGGGGAAAGATGGACAAGATGATCAAAGTGATCGAACCAGGCCTTGAAGATTTCCATCTGCATCCACCCACTAGGCGACTGGCGTCCTCGGTGGCGCACCAGCCTCCAGCTCCTTATTCACGACAGGGAATGCAAAGTCATCCGATAATTGTATAAAACGTTTATTCTTTACCCGATGAGCATTATGACTTCACTAGCTCATTCACAAATGACACCCGAGAAGTGAGATCACAGTTCACATCAAGAGGGAGTTAGTTGTCACATAGTTCACAAGTGAAACACACGTCTGTTTCATCTAACCCAGCACACTCATCGTGCGCCCATTTCTTGCACGACGTGCAGCAGGCCCACCCTTCACCTGACACAGAGGCTCCAAAAGACTCTTTGCAGTACAGACAAGCGACGCTCTCGTCATCCGAATCCTCACTCGCTTCCTGCATTTTCGTTTCTGTTACCTTCGTTTTTCTCTTCCTGTCGCCACCCCGCTTGCCGCTCTTTTTCTTGCATGACCGCTTTTGCTGGTCTGCAACTAGCCGAGTTTTGTATGGCGAGCTAGTTAATATCTCGGTCCCCACTGCACCTCTTCTCTTAGTGCCTGTTTTTCGTGTTTTTAATTTTGGAACCGGCATTATCTCGCTCGGTGAGACTGCCGCCGCTTGTGCCGATCTACGTGGCGTACCTTCAGATGAGCAGGGGAACGAACGAGTCATGCCTTTATTATGTTTGGACCCGGAAGATTTAGTTCCCTGTGAAGCTGAAGGGATTTCCTCGAGGGCGGCAATCTCCACGGGGTCCTCCACATCTGCCATGTCCTGTGATGTTGATGGCCCCGCCTCTGCCACCGGGTCGGCGATCTCCACGGGGTCTTCCATATCGTCCATTTCCTTTGAGGTTGATGGCTCCGCCACCGGGGCGGCGATCTCCACGGGTCCTCCACATCTGTCATGCCCCGTGATTTTGATGGCCCCGCCTCTGACACCGGGGCGGCGATATCCACAGTGGCCTCCATCTCAGTTGTCTCTGCTGGGGCGAACTCATAGTCCTCAAAAACATTGCGATCGAATGGCGAGATGCCACACTTCTGAAGCCATGCACTGCGGTCGCCGTACTGGCGGCCTTGATGTATGCTTCTCCGAAGAGGGCCGCCACGTTGTACAGACTCACCCTCTGGCCTGACGTTGACCCGAGAAACTTCTCCAGGGCCTGGGAGTAATAGGTCGAGAGGGCTTCATGAAAGCCACGTCTAATGGCTGTAGGCGGTGGCTTGTGTGTGGTGGAATCGTCAACAGTGTCACGTAGTTTGCTCCGCCATTTCAATGACCTCGAGATTGCGCGTGGGGTTAGATGGCCATCGAAGATAAGCAGGGCGGGATCACTTTTCGAGGGCTTGACGATGAAGGAAGTGCTCGAACCAGGACTTAAATATGTCCATTTGCATCCACCCACTGGGATGGTAGGCAAATACCGTCCCCGGTGGCGCACCAACCTCGAGCTCCCTATTCACCCGGACGCGCGGCATTATGAGCATTGGTGGGACGAAGTTACCTGCTGCCGACATACAAACTACTGAGGTCACGAGTTCCCCCTCTCTGCTGAGGTTAAAGTGCCTACCTGGCGCCGGCCCCTTTTTGCAAGTACCTTACTCGGTCTTGACTGAACAGTTGTGATGCCGGTTTCATCGACGTTGAATACGCGATGTTCCTGTACGCCCTCCAACGCTTCTCTGAGTTTGTCGAAGAACTTCTCCACGACAGGCCTGTTGAAACCCCCTTGCCCGCGAGGCTGATGTAGGTTCTGGAGTTCGAAGTGACAGATTTTGGCGCCTTTGAAATCCACGCAACCAATCCAAGCCAGCCATACCGTGCTGAGGGAATTGATGATGAAGATTGTTTGCCTCGGCATATTGATACGCCAGGCTCCGGATGTCACGCACAGTGAGGCCGAAAAACAGAGATTCCATTATCAGAATATGCTCTTTGAGTTCTGTCTCTTGAGCTTCTGTGAAGACTGTTCTTCCTCCCCATCCTCGGGCGAATGGTCTTGCCAAGTCCAGATAGTCTGCGCTTTAAGGTTGTTCGTGGTACAGCATATAGCTTGGCAGCCCCTAGAATCGTTTTCTGGCCACATTTTACCGCTTCAACCGCTTTCTTCATGCTCTCTGATGTCCACTTTCCACGATCCGTGGTTCTTTTGTAGCTTCGAGCCATGTCCTGAAAAAGAAATGGAACAGGAAAGGAACAGGTGGGAGATAAAGTATTTGCAAAATTTAGAGAAATGCAAAAGGCTATAGTAGCCAGACTTGTGTAGTGATGCCACTCACTCAACTCGCCTCATCACATCCTAAAAGTCCTCCCAACAGTCTCAACAGTCCATGAACTCCCCTCACTGTGCAGGCATATCACATAGAGGCTATTTTCATATTACGTCAGCCACCGCGGGAAAGTAATATTTTATCATTTTCTTACTTTTCCCATCAAAGGCTCAAAGGGGACCAAGTCTTTTCTGAATTTTTAATGATGGAGCATCAAAGTATCTAGGGCTGTCATGGAACTCTGCATAGGTTGATCCAGGATCGCCGATCAGGGGAGCACCTTGCCAAGGGCGCCATTCGACCAGGGGCAGGCGCGCACCCAGGGGGCAGCGGGCCCGACCTCCCAAACGCTTTGGCTCCAAGTGCTGCCCTCATCCATGTGGGGCGCCGAAGACTCCCATCGAGGGGAAGGATGAGCCTTCGCCTGACTTTAAGAGGCAGTGCTACACTGAATGCCTCCCCTGTACCCAAAATACTGCCACCCTACACTGACTTTGCTGCCCCTGCACCAAACACGCCGCCCCCTTACACATATACACTAGGTCTGTGGAGCAAAAATTAACCGCTCTCACCCCCCCCATCCCCAGCATGCAAAAATAGGCCGACATTTGAGTGAACAAGCGCACCCCCTGAGGAAAAATTCCGCCCCCTCCTCCGGCCTGCTGCCTCCCTCGTCCGCCGCCCCCTCCCAAATAAAAATCCTGGTGCGCGCCTGCCAGGGGATGCAACTTTTGGAAGGAAAAACCTATGAGGTGGGCGCTAAGTCCTTCCGCAGGGCTAAGAGCGCCCCTCCCCGCTCCTGAGGGAGGGGCTGAAGCGACACTTTACGGTTTCCATCAATCTCTCAGGGGTACCGTGACCATTTTAGGGTGATCCGCTGAGGGTCGAGGGGTACACCTGGCCTGGATGACCCCAAATTTAATTATATGTTCTCCAGCATTTCGGGCCCTGTGTCTCCACCCCCCACCAGTGGCGGATCCAAGGGGGGCAAAACGGCATTTCCCCCTCCCAAACGGAAAAGCTCGGGGCAAAACTATTTTTGCCTCGGGGCAAAACTATGTTTTGCCCCCCAAAGTGATCAACCTCCTTTCCCCACTCCTTTTTCGTTTATAAGCAAGATTTCGGTGCTTCAACTCTCAACTTCAAACAGAGCTAGTTAAGTTCAGTGTAAATATTGGAACTTGGATTGAAAAAAGGATCTCGAGCCCTTTTTTTGCTCTTCGCCTCAAATACCTAAAATCCTACCGGCAAGTGATATTGTAGCACAGCTTTCACGGCGTGACTTTTTTGCTTTTCGACTTTTTACTTTGGTTTGCCCCTCCCAAACCGACCAGCTAGATCCGCCACTGCCCCCCCAACCATCAGCCAAATCCGCCTCTGCTCAGGTGTATCGCTGGACCCAAAACCCTTGATAAATTTATTTATTTAAGCTTACATTATATAAAATTAAATATACTCTTGTGCGGGGTAACATGGACACCATGTCCATCTTGCCCCACACGTGATATCCGTCTTACCCCACTTCGCTCTTCCTAAACAAACTTGGACATGAATCGGACGCCATTGTGATTACACAGTCAGCGACTACGGTGAACAAAATGTAACATCTTAAAGAGCCATATTACGTAATACCAATAAAGTAACTATAGAAACATCCATACAATGACCTTACGAATTCGATTGTGAAAAAAACAGATGAGTTGCGGTTTTTACTTTTATGAAAATTGTATAAAACCTAGAGACCTTACCGGACCCAACGTTTCCCGGCGACAGACGCGAGCTAAAAGGAAGCGTAGTGCACGCTTTTCCCGGTCGTGGCGCTGTCAGTTCGTCTCAAACAGGGGTGTCCGTCTTACCCACGGTGTCCATGACCCCCACTTTCCCCTATTATACCGGTTTTAATGCCCAGGATTCCTCTGCCAAGTGAGGTCAAAACAAGTCCCTGGTGAGCCCTAAATAAGTCTGAAAAAGATACGTTTTCCACTTAAAATTGTGAATTTCAGGACACTGCACAAAGCACAAGGACGGCCGCCCCGCTCAGGTCACCCTCTCCCCAGTCAGTTGCCAGCCGACCTGCGTCGGGTTAACTACTGAGCGCCGGAGCGTCTCAGGGGAACCGATCCCAAGCCTGCCCATGCACTGCCACTGCATGCTTCTGAGCAGCGGGCCGGAATCCAAAGCTCTACCAACTGAGCTACCGGGGCGGCATATTCCCGACGTTTTCCCGCGTAACTATGGCATTTCCTAATAGGTCCCAAGCACGGTCAAGATTTGATTTTTATGACTCGCTTGACCTTGAAGATATTCTTCTAGGTCAATGAAAATTATATATGATACAGATCATTATAGTCTTCACCGAACCCCCAATCAACGTTTCTCTATTGTAAGCCTTTCATTTTTTTCAGATATCGGCGGAGGGGCCTACCAGGCCCACCCTAGTCCGCGTTAGTGCCAGACCCCTCTCCAGCGCGGATGTTAAGTACAAGGGAAGATAACCAAGTATGATTCCCTGAGCAACTCTCAATAAGAGAAGACATTGGAGTTCGAAGAAACGTGTGGAACAAACAAGTTGCAAAGTTCTCCGAATCACTTAAGCTTAGCGTCGCAAACATTATAGCCCACTCAAACAATATAACATCCTCAATTGCTCAAAAGACGCAGGGGAAATAGGAAGAAGCTAAAAAGACTGCATGAAATCATTATAGCTGCCTTTGCCGAAATATAATCTAATGAATTAACTACAATTACGTACGATTAGTTATACACAATGTAAAAATAATCTGCTTCCTACTGTATATTTTCCACGGAGAGTTGAAATGAATATTTATATTTGTGTGTGTTCTTGGAGGACACCTTTTAGTCAGTGGCTGAATTCAGCATTGATGTCACTTTTTCCAAAAGTTACGTTATGGGCAAAACATCTGAGCCTTGATAACCCTACCAATTTACATATAAAATGCTAACTATTGAATTCCAAAGTTATAAAAGACCAACAATAAAATGAACACATTATAAACATATCACATGACATGATCCACATGACCACAACACATGCAACAACCACATCTTACCAGGGAAAATTTCAAACACCTCAATAAGCGTATGTCTCAAAATTTTCACCCAGACTGCGAAGGGCAACAGCCGCTGCTACGCCGCAGATGCCCCGGTAGCCCAGTTGGTAGAGCGTCGGGCTCCGGCCCGCTGCTCAGGAACATGCAGTGGCAGCGCATTTACAGGCTTGAGGTCAATTCCTCTGAGACGCCCCGGCGCTCATTATTTACCCGACGTAGGTTGGCTGGTAACTGACTGGTGAGAGGGTGACCAGAGCGAGGCGGCCGTCCCTGTGATTTGTGGGACGTTAAACTTTGGCTTCAATTAGCCCTTCACTGCGGGAGTTGATTGTTCGGATGTGGGGTCAGAGTCTCCGTAATAAGTCCCTTGACGGCTTTAGTAAGGCTTCGATTCCATCCACAGAACTTGCAACAACCTGAACAAAATTTATCTAATATAAATTAATAATACAACTGAAAAGTAGGCTTAAGTCCGAATCCGCTGTTTTTTGTTGTAGGCATTCGCCTATATAAGGTATGGAAGAATCCGTCGCATATTTACAATCCGCCACTGAGCACCGCTTACCTCCTCAGAGTACCAAAACGATAGAAGTAGGAGTGTCTTACCACTCCAGGAGGAGTATCCAGGAACTCCCGAGTCACTTGACTCTGGAAAAAGTAATAAAAGGGAATCGAGCTCACTCTCCATATTTAAGTCAATCTCGATATCAGTGATTCGGCGATATGATTCTACATTTACTGAATATCGGTAAGGTCTCCTGAAACTGGCAATAGAAACTTATGCCGTGTGAGCCACGATTTTCCTGTTCATACTTTTTGAATGTCACTTTGCAAAACAGAATTAAAACAACTTTCAAGGCAACGTCATGCTGTTATGGAATGCTTGCTGCGTTGTCGATGAGGTTCCGAGCGTGTGAGACCCAGAGCTCTAACCACTGAAAAGCCGGAACAGTGCAATGGCGGAAACGGAATTATCATCATGGTAAAATGATCACGTAAATGCGCTAGTTCTTGCAAGCGGCGTTCCGTCGCCCCCACGAAGCCGATGTTTTGAAAAGCAACCAATGAACTGGAACGAAAGCTTAAAGCCGGAACAAAAACGATGAGAAATATAAATTCCGCGAGGTTAAAAACTGACTGATTCGCTGAGAATGAATCGTTCGCCCCACCCTTCCCACTCGTAACATCGGATCAACTTGAAGGACAGCTCCAATAAGTAATGGTGCGTAGAACTTATGTGGAAACCCCTGCTGAATTCACATTGGACATTAAAAAATCAACCTTCTGGGATTTCATCTCTAATCAGATTCAGAAAGCCTTCAGGATATTAGATACAGCATTGAAGTTACGTCGAGGCTAAAATCCAAATGGTATGTGTGTGGGGAGGTTCCGTTCTGAATGTGCGGAGCCACCTGCGATCAGGATCATTCAGCTGCCGTCTATGACAGTGTGTTTTAGACGCATTGTGCAGGGCGTCAGCATACCAACCACACGCAGTATATACAGACTATTCTGTGGCATTTTAAAGTGTGAGTCATAGTCTGCTAATTTACAAACTACGCAATTCTTACAATATTTCTGGTAACGCACTAAATTTGCTGATATCTTTCTGGACAATTTGGAAGCATCGTGTTATTCCAAACGGTAAATGTTCGAATTGGACTCCTGTCCGCTCTGGCACACCGGAGGGCAGTTTACTATCTCCCCTTCTGTTTGCTCTATTTGTCAACGATCTACCGATGAGAATTCAATTTTAACTGTCTGATATTCGCAGACGATGTCAATTTGTTACAATAATCTGCTCCCCAGAAGACTCGAACCAGCTTCAGGAAGACCTAAACACTCTTTCTAATTGGTCAGAAAAGTGGAAACTTCAACTAAATTCTACTAAATGCAAATATTTCACCATGACATTAAGACGGTGCCCGATTGAGACAGCATACAAAATAAAAAATTTACCCATTGAAAAGTTACAACGATAAGGAATCTCGGTGTCTGGCATCTTTTCGGGCAAGTAGGGTCCCTGGCCGACTTAAATGCGAACCAATACTTGCAGCTTATTTTGGAAACATTCGGTTCTTTTTAGAACATGGATGCGTCAATTGGGGTGGTGCCTAAGAAATCAACTAAAAAGACAAGACAAAATTCAGCATAAGTTTCTCATCTGGCTAGCCCCACACACACACTCCTCTCGGCCTTCAGAATATCTGTCCTATTCGGAACTTCTTGCCAACTTACTTCAAGATATCGAGCCTGGCGAGTAGACTCGTCCAATACGATATTCTATTTGTCCATAAAATTATAACTGGAAATTTTTACTGCGCCTTTTTACTCGGATGTTTCTCTTTACATATTTAAAGTCAAATACGAGAGCATCAGCAAATAGTTTGTTTCACATTCAACTTGCAAGGGTAGAAACAGTAAAACGTGGGTTGTTTTGCTGAGCTGCGACAAACACAAGCATATTTGTTCACTCCCAGCGTCAATCTGACCTCTTCCACGATTTTTCCTCTCTTTTTAAATCCCAATTAAAAAGTATGCTAAACAGCTGACGAGCTAGGCATTTGCCGTGTCATCTATGCATGTACTTGTATGTTCGACAATGTAACGAAACGATATGAGCTGTAATCGGGTGACTCATGATAACCTGTTGCTCATCAGTTGCAATAAATAAAATATATAAATAAGTTGACTTATATAGTTTCAGAGGAGGCAAAGAACTCAGTTACTTCCAAATCAAAAGTTAAGTATTGAGATCTGTGGCCGGTAAAAGTCAATATTTGTAAAAGAAGCTACTGTATCCACACCTAGTCCAGGAATGGCACATTCATGCGATACAAAATGGGGAAAAATATCTTAAAGCTCACAATGTGCGATTTGCAATGTGCACAACGTGCAATATGCGATGTGCACAAAGCTCGCAATGTGCAATGGTGATTTAAATAGAGTTGAAGTGTGTGTCACCCACTTTGTGTACACTGCCTCCATGGTAAGCGCTACCCAAAATCACTACAAAGCAGCGCCAACGAAAAGCGAAAAACTGAGCTGCCCACGGCTCGAAGCCAGCACCCAGAATTTCTTAGCTCAGCATAATACCGATTGATTGGGTCGGCCCCTAATTTCTCGTACGTGTCGGGAAACATTTACATAGCAACGTATCTTGAATTAATGAGCCAACGAGTTCCACTGAAAAATGAAGCCACCAAAGACCGGCCGTTTCATATAGAAACGTTTCCGGTCCTCCATTATAGAACGCGGCTACCCATATATGCGGCAATTACTGACGGTCAAACGCTGTTGCTGCCGTTCTCCATTGCACTGCAGTAATTTGGCTGGTTATCAGGGGGGGGTGGGGGTGCAACTGCCAAATATGCAATGAACGTCCATTTGGTACTGTTAGCGCCCGTTCATACCTTTATGGCTTTGGTTCTTAGAGTGACACCTTTTTAGAGATATGGCGGCTTGTTCTGTTAGTTTTCGTGACGGTCGCTAGGTGCTGATACCCGTGAGTGGCCTAAGCTGGGTTGCCGTCGCTTTAGTGGTGATATTCCGTTTGTTGGGTGCTGGAAATGCGAGTGATATTAACACTTAAACCAACACAGCAGACAGACGAACGCGTTTCGACAAAAAATGTCTTCTTCAGCATCTATGGTAGGAGGGATAAGGAACCCGTCATAGATGCTGAAGAAGACATTTTTTGTCGAAACGCGTTCGTCTGCCTACTGTGTTGGTTTAAGTGCTAATATCTGTCAACCACTGCTATACAATTGCGAGTGATATTGTTACGGTGGTCACTTCTGTTATTGTTTGATGCCTAATTTCCGTATCGTCGATATTTTCCACCGGATGTTAGTGTTGATAGTGATGGTTCGGGTGACGTCAATCGCGCTTCTGACGTCATCCCGTCCGGCGCTGACCTGGGTCAGGGACTGAGGGGCGGCGGCCTTTCCGTTCTGTGACGCCGTTGGGAGAGGGTGCGCCTAGGAGTCTTCTGGCCCAGTAAGTTGACTATTGTAATCGGTTGGCGAACTTGTAGCAATTTTCTGTTAAGTGAACACCGCTTTATGTTGTAATGTCGCTGATTATTCAATTCAACATTCAGACTCGGATAGATATTTGATGTGTTAGGTGACCTGCCGCACGTCTTTTTGGTTCGGGCAGTTATGGTGCAGTTTTGGGGGCGCGTAGCACCGTCGTCGGCGCGCAGGGCAGTGGCCTGATGACGGCCCGTGAGGAGCTGCCGCCATGGGCTTGCGGAGTGGCTGCTGTTACCGCTGGATCCCCGGAGGCATTATGAGTTGGTAGGTTTGGGGCGTTGACGCGTATTTCTATCTTCGCTCGGTGCTAAAACGCCTTAATTCCACGGTATGTGTTAGCCATGTGTTTACGAAAGGTCCACGATTAGTTATGTGGCCACTGCCGATGTATATCTTCCCTTTCTGTTCAACACAAACATTGTAATTGTTTGCGATACTTTGCCTCAATCGTGCAGAATGCTGGGGCGTGCTGACCATGTTGGTGTTCCGTCAGAAACGGACTTGAGCCGTAATAAAGGGTTCGTTCCGGTATTCGGCATATTTCTACGGCGGAGCGCGTGGCGATCAACAGGTACCGACGCCCAAGATCAGTGTGGAGAGTTTTTGGGCTGTTCTGGGAGGTGTCAAAGGCGCTACTAGTTCACAAACATAAGAGGTCATTCAAACTAGGATACCCTTGGAAAGTTAACCCTCGCCCCACCGAGGGGGCCATCGATGGCCCCCCTAAGGTTTTTCCGGGATCGCAGAAAAACGACGAGGCGCAGCACCGCGGTTGAGGGCTCTACCTCTCACTGCATCATTTTCCCATCATTCCTGAAATTTTTTACCCCGGGTCACCCAAGGTCAGGTCACCAGACGAGGTCAACCAAGGTCACCTCACTTCACATTTAGAGCTCTGTAAGAGCTACATTTCAAAGTCGATCGATTTGAAACTTCCTACACTTCATGACCCCTCCAGGGTCTACAAGGTGTATATCTGGGATTTTTCGATTTCGTGCCCTGAGGTCAGGTCACGAGACGACCTCTCCCATTGGAAAAGCATGGGGAAAAGCTATTTCATGATATAAAAGCCACAAAAATGATTGCAAATACTCAGACTGCTCAGAACAACGTTTTTGGACACCCTTTCACGGATCCCAGGGGTCATATTTGCCCTTTGACTTTTCCAAGGTCATCCAAGGTCACCAGAGGTCAAAAACAGTATTTTGACAATAACTTTTGATCTAATTGAGCTAGAGCGGTGAAACAAACACCATCGTGTTTGTCTTGTCACTGGCTTTCATTTGATATACGGCAAGGTCACTTTTTGACCTTTCGTGACCTCAGGTCATATTAGGTTACGAGGTGACCTCTGGCGGCCAAACCACTGGCGGGAGGTCTTTACGTTCCACATAGCGGAAAAAGTACTGGCAATTTGCTATCAAATGTACTTTACCAGGCCTCAATAGCTCTAATGACATAAGAGTTATGCCCAGTTTGCTTAATCATTGCATATTTGAGTGAAAATAGCCGATCTTGACCTAATTTGACCTCTGGAGGTCAAACCATTGACCTGAGCACTAAAACATGCAAAGTAATTTCTTACTGAATTCACGCAAGCTTTCTATTGCACTTTGCAGATTTGCGCTAACGCCCATATTTTCGGAGTTAGAGGGGGCCATCGATGGCCCCCCGGTGGGGCGAAGGTGGCGCCGGACCCCCGGTGGGGCGCGGGTTAACTGAGCCCTCTAGCAAGGACTGATCTTTTAGCATGGTGAAAATAGTTGACTAGTTGAAACTACTTGAAACT
This sequence comes from Lepas anatifera, assembly GCA_034440635.1. Taxonomy (NCBI): domain Eukaryota; kingdom Metazoa; phylum Arthropoda; class Thecostraca; family Lepadidae; genus Lepas; species Lepas anatifera. The sequence goes on along the minus strand of JAOTON010000829.1, from coordinate 252,152 downwards.
AGGTAAACTAATTAGCAGTAGTCTTCTCAGTTACAAACAACTTGCGCAGTAAAAAAATGGCGAAAATTAGCAAGGGTAGGCCCATTGTCGGATGCGATTTTGTACACTCGCAAAGACCTTCTGGTATCGGTGCAAAGCTGAGAAGGCCTTTCAAAGAGTCTGCGTTCCTTCACAAAACATTGAGCGGATGTGGTTGCAGGAAAATTAATGATAATATAGACAAATCTTTCCGCTGAAGTTTTCCAAAGTACAGGTCTTGCTGCACCATGAATAGGTAAACATATGTTCCGCGACGTCGGCACTTATAAATAAAGAATGAATTTATGTGAGCTATTTTTTCCCGTTTTTCCCACTGGATATTTGCGATTAAAATTTCATCGCACACGTTTCATCTGTTATCACGGGAAATGGGCAATAAATTGGGCATTAAGCTATTTAAGGTGAAAAGTTAAGCAGCCTTTGGCCCAGCTCTGTACTTGTAGCACACACCCAATCCCGGCGGTGACTTGGAGTCGGAGCCGCATGACGAAATCCATGGAGCGAAGCGGATTGAGATTTCTCGAGAGGCTCTATTCTGGCCGCGTGGCGGTTCTGACAGTTGATGTTAGGGCTCTGCAATTGTGTAAGGTGATAGCCCTTTTACGCTAGACGCCTAAACTAGGGCCCTCAAATCTAAATTCAAAATATTTTTGGATAAATTTTGGAATAAATGTTTTCAATTTTGCATTTCCTCATATTTATTTCTTAAGCGACGAACTCGAAATTTGCCTCCTTTTAAGTAAGCAGCAGGGGCCACCTAAGAAAAAAATTCGAACTGGTCCGACAATATATATTACGCCAAAACACAGCATTTCTAATGCAAGCAAAAAAGCTATTGAAATTTGGCGGCCGACTTATAGGCTCGAAATGTCAGAAGGCACGCTTCCGTTAGTTTAAAGACAACCACCTGGAGGCAGCTAGGTCAATTTTCTTGTGCTTAAGCATAGTTTTCAGTGGAAAACTTAAAATTCTGACCTAGTTTTTGCCATTCTGCCGGAGGACTGCATTTTTGCTCATTTTATTTAAATCTTAACATCTCGCGATTTAATCCGCCGATTTGACTTTTCATTTCGAATAATGAAAGAACATTGCTTCCGCCTGATAGGGGAGAGTGGGGTAAGATGCCCAGGGTTTAGGGAAATCCGGATTATAGAATAACCGCGGTACCAACAGCGCTGCTTTAGATGCCAAGTCGTAGTATGATCATTTATCTTCCTTATAGAGTCGATGAAATTGCTGATAATTATCATATGTTCTAACAATTATGATTTTACTAGAGGCTTGCAAAGGGGCGTCTTACCCCATCGGGTGGGTAAGACGCCCCTGGGGCTTGGTAAGATGCCCCACCCCTGGGCATCTTACCCCATTTTGGTATATCGTTGATGAAGTAGCTTTTTTGTAGTTCTTAGCTTCATTGGTAATCATTTAAGCATTATTCAGAAGTCAGGATGTATTTAGAAGCATCCACACACATTGATAAAACGTGTTCCTGGGTGGTTTTTCATGTTTCCACGTCAAATGATAAAACAAAGTTACGTGAGACAAACGATAAAAACCAAGGATAAAAGCATACCATAAAAGTAAGATAAAATCACACACACTCACAAACAACAAGTACAAAACGAAGTAGGTAAACTGGTACGAGGTTTCTGAGAACCTCCCCTAAATCGCCTACTTTGTCTTTTCTGTGTTCTCTTTGTTTCAAGTCCCCATTTTATAAGAAATATGGGCCAGATGTTGTTAAGTACAAAAACATTCACTTCAGAGAGCAAAAATGGCTTGTGGTGACTCGAAGCTTCCTCCCACTAACCGTTACAGGTTCCCAGTCTATCATTTATGGCGCACAGCCACCTTAGTATTCACGTCAAGGCACACAGGCCCAGCCTTCCCAGGCCGTACACTCGATCTATTCTTTGCACGAGAGAACAAAACTCACTCCGCAGATGAGGTATCTGGTATCGTCATGCCCACTGTCTTTCTTTCCTTATACCGCTTTTGCCCGCCTCGTCCACGTCTTTTTGGATACATTTGCTTTCGCAACCCCTTTAACTAGTCTATCTTCCAGAGCCTTTTTTATATGCATGTTGTTGTAAGTTCGAATTTTGGAGTCGGAGTCTCGCTAAAGTCATCAATGGTCTTGTCGCGGAGACCCTAGCCCTACCATTGGAGCGAGCAACTCCTGTAATGAAGATTTGATTAAAGTCAAAGTTAAACATCCCACAAACCACAGGGACGGCCGCCCCGCTCAGGTCACCCTCTCAACAGTCAGTTGCCAGCCGACCTACTTCGGGTCAACTATTGAGCGCCGGAGCGTCTCAGGGGAACCGATCCCAAGCCTGGACATGCACTGCCACTGCACGTTCCTAGCAGCGGGCCGGAGCCCAAAGCTCTACCAACTGGGCTACCGGGATGGAAAATGTAGGGACGACATAAGAGATCAGGTACGGAGCTTTGCAGGATTAACCATGTGGAATATTTCAGGTCTAGCTCATTCATACCGAATCCAGGGTAAACAGTTCAGCCATAGCCCCTTCCTAAATGGTCAAAATTTACCGATTTTGGCCAATTTTGGTTTAAAATATGTTTTACGGTTTTTTCTATTTTAATTTAATTGTTTTCCGCCTCCACCACACCAGTTTGATCTGAACCCGCCATGAGGTTATCTCCGATTGAGGCATCAGGCCAGGTCCGGTGAACTCCCAAACAATTGTATCGAGGTTTTTAATGATTGAGATGAGATTCGCTTTATCGAATGAAAGCACCAACCACAAAATTTTGCCGTTATGGGATTCCTTGCTTTAGTAGCCTGGGTTCAGGTGCGAAGCCTTCAATTGGAAAGGTTAGTCACAAAGCGACAGATTGAAGTGTGCTCTTATTTAACACGTGCGGTCATGCGCGTCGAAAGCATAGGACAGGAACGGAAGGACGGATCCCCTAACTCGCCAATCTGTGAGGACGTCTCCCGACAAGTTTTGGGAATCGACCTAGGTTTTTATTGTTTTTCTATTACCTACCTGCTTTGACCTACGTAAATTTGTTCATGAGCTTCATGGGCATTAGCTTTTTCAAAGACGGTCAATTTCGAGTTCACGTCCCCCCCGCCATCACCAGTGCCCCCCAGTAACAATTCCGTGGCGCTGCCCGTGGGTAAGGTTTGGACTAACCCCAAGTTTAACACACAGTTGTTTACTCTAAGAAATGGCGTTATATTGCTCTGGGTAAAGACGCCCCCTTTCCAGCGGGAAAGTTGCCCATGGGGCATCTTACCCCATTCTTTGAGGGGGCATCTTTCCCATCAGTACCCAAACTAGATAAAACCTAAAGGGCAAAAATCATACAATTAATACACTCAAGGGAAATGCTCAGTTAATGAGTTGAATGTGCCATCATTCGTAATGCGAAATCAAACAAAGCACGCATCCAATATTCTTCTTCTATCTGCAACCTATGTGGGCAATTTTTTCTTAGAAAAACATCGAAATAAAGACTTACCCACCAGCTTGAAGCAAATCACAGGAGGGAACTGAATTTTTGCGCAAGACACAATCAAAGCCTCTGCTTTCGACCAAGAACAATATTATTTACCAGTGGTGGCCCGGACTGCCAAAAGAGGGGATGGGGCGTTTTACCCAATGGGGCATCTTACCCCACTCTCCCTAATATGTGGAGATGGATATCGTGATATTGCAATTTATTGTTTTATATGTATGAATATAATTTTAGTATAAAACCTTTTATTTGTAGCTTCTTGGTTCCGAGCAAATGTCATTTACAAGCTCAAAATTGACATGGCTGAATAGGAAAATTAATTGCAGGCATTTCATTCATTTACACTACCCACTTATCTCCAACGGTTTTCGAGTAATTCATCCAAAAGGGTATTTCAAGGAGCTAAATTTATCGCAACATGCTTGCTTCTCACCATGGTTTCAAGTCCTTAGAGTAAATGGAAGTGGATGAAATTTAGCATGAAGCTAGCTTATGGTCTTGGGTCGCCAATACAAGTAATTCTAGGCCAATGTAATGTTTGGTTCGTCTTCTAGAAGTAGCTTTATACCATGCTTTTTCTGTACGAACACAGCACCCGGCGCCGCGGTCACAGAATCGTCAGTTGAGTGGTACCGGTCAGTGACCTCCTGACGGGTCACAGGTGTAAAGCTAGTGAGAGGGTGCACAGTGTGGGGTGGTGGTTAAATGGTTAGAGCCTCCGTCTCGTAATCAGGGGTGCCCGGTTCGAATGTGGGATTGACCGCGCGCTCTTTATTAGTTATTTCAAAGAAAAGAATGATAACACAGACCTACAGGCTCATGAAGAGATACATCGAGAAGAAAATATGGTCTGCGTTCAGCGCATTGTCATGCGGCTCTCCTGCGCCAGTGGGGCGTTAGCCCAAGTCGCAGACCGGGGTTGATCATTTGGACTCTTGGGCACCCAAAAATTTGTGGTCGAGTCTTTCTCTGTCGTTATCAGCTGTTCTGATTATCGATAGCAGTGCTGTCATATCATAAACTGATCCATATAGTAATTGATTCTGGTTTCCTAACGTAGATGGAACATCGTTTTAGCGCCTCATCACTGGAAGTGGCTAAAAATTGTGTCACTATTGGTCACCATCGATGGACTGAGGAAAGCTGGGAAAAAATTGATTCAATTTAATAAGCACAACCAGAATGACCAGTAATTCTAAAGAGTGTTAAATGTAATGCTAAAGACTAGTCGTGCTAAAGAGGGTCATCAAATGAATATGTTGCACCCAATCTATTTATTTTCTATGACCAGTTAATGTCTACAAACTAAATGTGTGCTTAAAACAGATGTACAGATAATCACAAATCTATGCCTGCAATATTTTCGTTTGCGTATCAAAATGGCACCATTGGACTCGTTGGTAATCACCTTCCTTCCTTACAAAAAATACGCTGCGCATTTATGGAATTAATTTGTAAATGGATAACAGAAAAATAGTGAATATAAAATTTCAAAAGCGCAAAAAAGTTTGCCCCTGCAATTACTGAAGGCATTTACTAGATCATATCATATCATCATACTGTGAAGAAAAATTTATCAGAGATGCTGTTGAGATAGTTTAAGTTTTGCTCATGCCTTTGAGTTTTTTAATGTTCCATTAATGGGGCCGATACAGAAAGTTTCCTACAATAATTCAGTCAACAATAGTGTTCTGAGTAGCAGAATGTCTGTCTGAGGCTTTTGTACGGTTTCACAAGTGAAATTAGCCTGTTTCACCGAAGCTTGATTAAGGATATACAATGGGAGGGGCCATTTTTTCAGAAGTGCCAATTATAGATCCGGGGCAGGAAGTCCCCCGCTCTAAGGCGCAGATATTTTATTTAAAAAAACTATGTTTTCACGAAGTGCTTGTTGCCTAATCTCAAACCACACGTCTAGATCAACCACTGTGTGTATTATGTGCTCATGCGACCTATCAGGGGTGAATTGGAGCACACTGTGTGTGACGGATGAGGTGGCAGGGATGAATGGGAGCAGAGGGTGTGTGATTAACTCGATGGCCGGATGGATCCTCAAATTGATGGTGGATTGAATTTATATGGATTCCATTTTCACTTGATATGGATTCCAACTCTTTAGTTTGTCGTTCTTTGTAATGTGGATTGGAATTGCATAGCCGGAGGCTGTAGCGAGGCTATGACAAGGGAGGCTCGAGCCCCTTAGCCCTCCCCGAAATGTTGTCCTTGATCCGCCACTGGGTGGAGACATTTGGAATATGGACCGAATGGGATCTGAAACATTCTGGTCATGACACGCTCTAGTGCAGGGGCGCCGCTGCTAACCTCCTGGAGACTGGGAACGGTGCCGGACCAGACAAGGCGCTTTGGGGCCAGCACGGAAAAGTCGTGAAACACACCATGTTTATCGGCCAATCGGCCAACACAGACTAAGAGTGGGGAGGATTTGAACCTTTGGGACCATGGTTGGATTTCCTTGGGTAGCCGCTACTTGGGAAGCGTCGTGTCGGGGACTACTGAGGACGTTTCAACTGGAACTGGATGCAGCATGGGCCATGGGGACGCCGAATGCTGGGGGACCTGCCCCCCCCCCACCCCCTGCCGTTGGATTCGTCCTGCACATCGGCTGCACGAGGCTTATGGTAGACTATCCGGTAGCACGCGGACTGGGAACAGGCTGCTCCGCAACACAGACACTGTGGGGATGGGGGCTCATTATTCTTGACGTCGGACTGCGCCGCAAGACAAGTTCCGAGAATATGCTGTTCTCCATTACATTTCCTGAAGACGGACTGTACCACAGTCCATCAGTTAACCCGCACCCCACCGGGGTCCGGCGCCACCTTTGCCCCACCGGAGGGCCATCGATGGCCACCCTCTAATTCCGCAAATATGGGGGTTAGCGCAAATCTGTAAATTGCATTAGAAAGCTCATGTAAATTTAGTAAGATTTTACTTGCATGGTAAAGCGCTTAGGTCAGTGGTTTGACCTTCAGAGGTCAAGTTAAGTCACGATATGCTGTTTCCACTAAAATATGCAATGCTTAAGAAAACTGGGCATAGCTCTAATGCCATTAGAGCTATTGAAATCCGGTTAAGTGCATTTGATGGGAAAATGTCAGACCTTTTTCCGTTATGTAGAAGATGATGACCTCCCGCCAGTGGTTTCAACTCCAGAGGTCACCCCTAACATGATCTGAGGTCATCAAAGGTCAGAAAGTGACCTTGTATAGCAAATGAAAGCCAGTGACGAGACATACACTATGACGTTTGATTTAGTGCTCTAGCTTAATCAGGTCAAAAGTTAGCGTAAACATACTATTTTTGACCCCTGATGACCTGTGATGACCTCACATAGATCAAATGGAAAATATCGCCCCTGGGATCCGTGAAAGGGTGTCCGCGAACGTTTTTTTTAGCAATCATTCGCGAGCATTTGCCATCATTTTTGTGACTTTTAGATCATAAGACGAGCGGTCACGTCGTGACCTGATCTCAGGTCACGAAATCGAAAAACCTCGGATATACATTTCGTAGACCCTGGAGGGGTCATAAAGTGTAGGAAGTTTCAAATCGATCGGCTTAGAAAACAGCTACGGTAGAGCTCAAAAGTTGAAGTGAGGTGACCTTGGTTAATCTCGCCTAGTGGCCTGACCTTGTGTGACCCGGAGTAAAACATTGCAAGGATGGTGGAAAATGATGGGGTGAGAGGTAGAGCCTTCAACCACGCTGATGCACCTCGTCGTTTGTCTGTTACTCCGAAAAAAACTTAGGGGGCCATCGATGGCCCCTGATGGAACGAGGGATAAAACCACAGTGTTCCGCAACACTGATCGGACATAATTCTTCACAACTTCTTCAACACTCATCTTCCGCGACACTGATGACAATACCTCTGACCGGGATAGCCGACAGCAGCAGCGCCGCGGAGTGTTCCTGGAGAGGTAGACTGTCCCGCAATACTTTCGTTGAGACTGAGAGTTAGACTGTCCCGCAATGCCTTCGTTGGCACTGCACTGTTCCGCAATACACCACGGAATGATCGTAGTGCTTCTTTGATCTCTTCTATGTAATCCACAATGATCCCTCCCGCCCCTCTTCAGTCCACAGCACAGCTGTCTGGGCTGTCCAGCCTTAGGAACGAACACCCACAACTTAGAACATTAGGGAAAGAATAATGGTAGCTGAATAGAGGAATAATCTTGAGACTTAATTTCAAATGGTAAAAATCGAGGGCTGATAATTAAAGGGACTATAACACCTTCATAATGGGACCTGAATTGAGGTAGCCATGTGGTAGAGCGTGCCGAGACGGTCATCAATGATTTTTCTACGTGAGCACTATACCAAGCTGAAAAAATTATACACTTAAGGGCAGTGCAATCGGACGCCAAAACTCAAATAGCCCAACCTCCCCACCTGGCCTTCTCGATATCTCTGGGTCAATGCGAGTGGTGCAACCCTTGTAAATCACTTTATAGTTAAAAACGTATCGTCAGTGATTCTGCGGATGGAAGTATGTCACAACTGGCCTCTGAATAGCCCGCATTATAGTTGTCTACGGTGTAATCATAAGTGTTTTCCTCTGTGATGTCTGGTGAGTTTCATCTGGCTGAGAGGGGGCGTTTCCCCGGGGTCGCATCTGACACTGTGCCTGGGATGGATTCAGGGGCGGACGCAGCTGGTCGCCGCAGCTGAACCTATAGAAAATGCCCGGCTTGGCATAGAGTGGTATATTTACTCCGCATAATTATTCTTCACTAGTCCAGTCCTGGCAGTTAAAGTACGCCCAAGGGTGACTAGCTGAGTGGGTTTCTGGCTGACATAATAGGGTGTCGGCGTCAGAAACAGGTGCCTTCCACGCGCCACCTCCCTCGGAGAGTGCTCATACGGAGTTCATCGTGCCCACTAGAGAAATAACGGACGTGAGATATAGGGACCAGAGGAATTATGATCTCTCTCTCTCTCTCTCCTTCTCTCGATGTTATGTCAGGGCAACCTCACATGAAGTTCAAGGTCAAAGATCAGAGTTCAAGGTCATATCAGTACTTTGAAGGTCATTGGTCTTAAATCAAATGGCGTTACCCAGTCTGGCGCATATTATGCTACGACGTCAACGTCAAGGTAAATCAATATCAAGGCAAAGGTCAAACATCAGTTTCAAAGGTCATGGGTAAAGGTCAATTCTCATTTATCACCCAATGGTTGCTATAGTGGTTGATATATGGTTGCTAATAGCTACTATAGTGTACATACATCATAGGGTGTATACCATATTTTAACGTCATTGGTCAATGACCTTGAATGACTTTGACCCCAAAAGTTTTGGAAAGATTGTATGCGACCTACTCTCTATGACCCTTGTCCGCTTATAGCATATTGCTGACGTTTTCCCGCATAATTGCGGCATTTACCAATATGTCTCAAGCACGGCCAAGATTTGACCTTTATGATTTCGTTTGACCTAGAAAATATCGGCCTAGGTCAGTGAAAATCGGCAATGATGTAGATCACCACCAGAGGTGTAGAAACTTGCCAACTCGGCTACCGGAGTTTGTGACACATTTACGAGAATTGAGGTGCATAATTGTGACAAAATAGCGATCCTGACTGTATGGCTCAAAATCAAACCACATATTTTCGAAATAGAGAATGAAGCGTGTAGGGAATATTTTAACTTAGCAGCTCTGTTCTTCAATTGCACAGCGTACCATTAGCGATACAATATTGGTACTGTGTTCAGTTTCTACTAAAACGAGGGACCCCCGCTGCAGAAAACCCGCAAACCGCTGTCACAGTTGCCAGATTTTAACATGCAGCCCAATGGGGCTGATTGTTAGTAGTTTGCAGAAAGTTGTCGCCTAGATACCGGAAATGTGACAGTCAATATTTTCGAGAAATACACGATTGTGGGCATATTTAAGGCATTAACGATAACGCAGATACTTTATCAAGTACTTCTCTGTCCATTTTTTCAGGTTAAATCAGATTTACAGTTTGAGTCTCTTCGATTTAGCGGCTTAATACTAAATTCTTCGAATTTAGTATTAAGTACGCCTAAAAGCTACTAATAAAAGTACCAAGTGAGTGAAAAAATAAACATAGCTGGGCAGCAGTTCTACTTAAACTGCGCAACAGCGACAAGACAAGTTAGAAATGTTTATGTGATGTAGAGCCTGCCAAAAATTTTAACAGGCGGGAAGCCACTTATTTTGAGGGCATATTCATTAGGCATATTTGAGATAAGTGCAGGCTAAGACTAGCTAGAATAAATATTGCTGCCCATGGCTAATCTAAGATGAATGTAGGCTATTGTGAGACTGATACACTTTCCCATATCAAGCTTGGTTTTTCATTCCTTAGCCTGCTTGTGCCTCAGCTTATTTGTGCCCTAGATTGGTTAGACAGATTTGGAGCTGGAGGAAGTTGGGAGAGTTGGCGCCAGCAACAGGCTGGCAACAACAGTGATTCAGGTGAGTGTTCATAATCAAATTATCATATCAATATTGTACAGATAGCAAATGTGTGCTAATGCAGTCCTCCACAAAGTGTTAACACCCACACTGGAGAGGGGCCTGGAACTAACGTGCACTGGAGGGGGCCGAGTAGACCCCCTTCTTATCTCAGAAAATCACAGCAAATCTCAGGAAGAAATATACTTCGAAAAACGCTGGTTGGGGTGTGTTGCTTACTACCAGTGGTGGTAAGCAACACACAGGACCTGAACTGCATGGAGTTAAAGCAGGATTTTGACTACACTGGATCTTTCTTTGGTATGTGAATTCCAATACCTCTGTACCTATTAGGCCAATAGAAATAATTTTACATCTATGCAGGCTAGTTGCCTCAGAGTTTTTACTGCAAGAAGGAATGACCAGGCAGGTGATGATCGTGAGTGGGATGCAAATTTTAAGCATTTGATGTGTTTATAAAAATGCTACCTAAGGTCCACTTTACCAACACATTTTAGGTAGATCCAAATACTATGTTGACATTTACATTTTTCCCTTTTGTTGATATGTGAGCTAGAAGTTTAGTGGGGGGGAAGCTGTGGTTAGGGTTCCCAATTGTGTGTACATGTATGCTGCCATTAATAGATAGGTATGTTCCCAATAATGACTATTTTCATGATAATTGCTACATTTAATCATGTGGAAAAGTACCATAATTGGAAACACTCCTTCCAAAAATGGAAACTTCTTCAAAAAGGGAAATGCATGTCATTGGGGGAAACTGCGATCAGAGTTGCCAATAATAGTTATGACCCCAATACTGGAAAAAATGACCCATAATTGGAAATTTTCCTTCCAAAAACAAAACATGATCTATAAATGAAAACTCAGTTTACTACTTTCATGCTGTAATGGCTTGGTGCTAGAACCTTGTCTGCTGCAAAAAGTAAGGAACAGGCAGAGGACATTCAGCATATTGGAAATAGTATTCAAGTATAACAATTATTATTTCCAGCTCTGTGTGACAGAGGAGGCATACGTCGCATTGAGTTTGTGACAGCCAGCATACTTTCTGCACCTCTGATCACCATGGCGCCCACTCAACCCCAACCGGCGTTTTTATGCCTCTTAGTTTCCGATATCTCAGGGGGGCATACCAGGCCCCCACCCTCCAGTGCGCCTTAGTGCAAAACCCCCTCTCCAGTGCAGGTGTTAAATATTTCAGCTGCGCATTATATTTTATCATCTATAGGAGCAAAACTGAGAAAGATCATTGAAAAGAATATGCAGAAAATGGCAGGCATGCCTTATGTCCGATACTCCGAAGCCGCGTATTTCAAGGTGGGGGAATTCTTTTAGTACTATATTTTGTTTTCAATAGTTTATTTGATTATTAATATTTTCAATTGTTTTAGTACTTAAGGATCATGCAACTTTTTATTGTTTGTAAGTCTAGAAGCGAGACTGTATCCAGACCTTCCTGCTGACAGAAGTACCTATTAAGCAAATTTAGGTCATTCGCAGAAACATATACCAAAACAACAACCAGACTGTGATTTCAAATGCTCACTGCGCTGCAACTGACAAATGAGTGGAAAGGCAAAGTATGCTTTACGGACAAGGTGCTCACAGGATGAAGGGGCGTTTATAAGCTACGCAGCTCAAAGGAGACGACGAAGACAGCCTCAGCCTTATCAAAAGTTACCGACGGGCGTCTGAAAACCGTAGGTGGGGGGAGCAGGGAAAATGATGAACATATTGTAACGTAATTCAAGGAGGGTCCCTCAGGAACAGAATTTGAAAAAGGATGACGTAATGTAAAAAAGCAGACTTGGTTTGGATTCAAAAGTCATAAAATTTAATTTTGGGCGCAAAACAAACATGGTCTGGTTTGCACACCTCACGGATGAACAGCCTCTGCAGATTCCTAAGAGTATGATTTTTTCATGAGAGAAGACTTTTAGGGACACCCAAATTTTGTGTATGGATCTTCTTATAGTGACAGGAAAGGCTTTGGGGAATATCTGTTCGAAATGTGTATTTTAAGGATTATTGCTATTGAATCACATGGCCAATAGAACTTGTTTAATATTTTGGATACTTTTGTAACATTCAATATGTTTCAGATTCGAATATCTTCACCGATAAAAACATTGATTGTGCAAAATATTCACGTCTAATTATATAAAACACAATAAAATCTAGCAAAGATCACTTGCCAAAATCTTGCACCACTGACAGGTGAGCATTGTTTGGATGTGTGTGTTTTTGTAAGCCTTTATCTAATTATGTTTGCATAGTTGACATAATCAATACTGAACTGAGAAGATCTGCATTCAAAACACCTTGCATGCTACAACAATAAGCTCTACTAACCGTGGGAGTAATACCTGCTAAACCTGTTAAGAAACAGAAACAGGACCATGGCTATTTCTATCCTCGTTACTACGGAAAGCAGAAGCATTACATATGCATAATAGAAAACGTGTGTTTTGTAATTCCCAAAAATAAGAAACCATAATTATGTAGTGATGAAATTCCTCAAATCAGAACAACACGTAGCGCAGAAGCACAGGCCATCTGCACGTGTACGTATGATAATGAGATGTGTGAGGCTCCATCAGGTTTGCGCCTGATGAAATTTATTCTCAGCATAGTGAGCGCACCGGGAGCTTTAAAGTCTCTCCAATAAACTCATCGCAGGGAAGCTGAGTCGGTCAACCGACGGCGGCACTTATTCGCAGACAAACTTTTCTCGGTGGAAAATTTAAACGACGGCGGTCACAGACCGGCCCTGCTCGTTCGCGCCCTGTAAACATAACTCTGGGAACTTTGTGAATAGACCAACACAGGGATGCGCGCATATGACCCACAGATGAACAAACTGCTTAGCTGGAAAATTCAAATTCTTTCAGGCTGGATCGAGAGACTACGAGAATCCTAAGCAGCAACGTCGCCAAATCGCATCAAGCAGCGTCAAAAACACAGAGATTCGGTGACTTCCTCTGCTGCCTTTCGCCGTGGCTGTTGAAATTCACTGCACTCTCACTGGTGCTCTGTAATTTACAGCACGACTGCTTCACCCCGTGCAGAGGCTAGACATGATGTTTTCCGGGCCTACAAATAGCCCATCAGAATTCAATTCGCTGAGCTTGGTATTTTTGTGTGCAGCTGATGGAGTTGTTGTTCCCTGGCGGCCAGGCTCAACCATACGGCCAGCAGCAGGCGCGCCCGATTGTCGCCTGACAAATGACGCCAGTGTTTGGTGCTCAACTTAAGTTAGGTCGACCTTGAATGGAATTCTTATCCTCCGTAGGCTTTGTACCATACTTGTAATAATGCCGGAGCGCGATGCCCAACAGCACCAGCCGCCAAAGGGAGCACAAAGGGCATGCGATAAAAGGATGGTCAAAGAATATGCACACAAGACCTGAACAGAAGATTTCTAATAGTCATCGAACGATGCAATGCCTGCATTGATGGGCGACATTGATTCACAAGCAGATATTTACCAGCAAACCAACACCACATGCGGGAGGTGCGGTGGCGTAGCTGTTGGCCTGTTTGCTTTCTACGCGGCCGACCCGGGTTCAGGTCCGGGGATTCCCTGAGCAAGCAACCATTCGCAGCGGTGACAAAAGGATTGCTTTCTCTTCAGATCAGGGGCGTAGCCAAGGGGGCGGCAGGGACAGCCACCCCCCCCTGAGGGCCCGAAGTGCCCCCTGAGGACACGATTCTGTAACAAGCAGGGCCATTTTTACCCATCAGGGCCCTTTTGGCGCTGTCGCAGTGGCCTTTTTTGGGGTGCCGCCCCCCCTCCCTGAGCGAAATCCTGGCTAAGCCCCTGTTTCAGACAATACAATTTCATTTATGACAATTTATAAGATTACGATGAATGGCTTAGCTGTCTGCGCCACCTGCTCATGCACTGCTGGTTGAAAATAGGGAAACTGAAGGGGTACACTCAATAAATATAGAACTAAATGCCAGTCTGGAACTGATTAAAGCAATAATTTGAAGAAACATGGAAGGGAACAATAAGTATTGCGGACCTTTGAACGATGAATGCGAGTAGTTCATCACTTGTGACTGGAAGCCGCGGTGTAGATCCTTGGGTTTGGAGGTTAGGTTGACCTTTAATTGAACTCTTACCTTACATAGGCTTGGTAAAACTGCGTCAGTGTCATCCTATCTAAGGACAATTACTCACAATATTGCAAAGATATCTCAAGCAATTTCACGTATGGGGGAGACGCAGGCGCTTCAGGAACCACCTGGATGTTGGGTCTCCTATAGGGCGTGTTTAGCGCTTGTACTGCCGTGTCCGTGTTCACTCGTCCAGTATCCCCCCCCTGGACTGGGAAGATATATCCAGCATTGAGTGCAGGAACTAAAAAATTGAAATCCCAGCATTCCTGTTTGCTTGTATAAATAGCTAGCATCCTTTGGTATCATACTTATTTTGAAAAAGCATCATGCAACGAAATCAAGGCTCAGCTTGAAATGAGTAATTCTCACTTCAACTGGATGATGAGAAGAGCTTGAACACCTTCAATTGAATTTTAGATCTAAGCCTTCTTCATAAGTATCGTTTTCACATTGGATTCAAAACTATAGGTGAAATACATTACTTTTCCCATTCTGTATAACTGGCAGAAAAAGTCTTGCTGCCAGATGGCATGCCATAGGTTTTCAGTTGTGTTGCATATTTGATATACAATTTGACTTCTTTAAGAAAAGGATCATCAATATTCTATACTGAAATCCAATGCAAAGTAGCTTACACAAGCGTAACTTAACAAGCGGTTGTTTTTACGCTGCTTTTTAGGAAACAAGATTTAAGTGTATTTTCACTCTCTACGCAGCATTATGCTACTGTGCTGCTAGGACAGTTTCGCCTTTATTGAAACCGTGCCCAGGCCATAATCTGTACGTGGAGGATGGGAAGCAGAGTCAAAGTTAAATAACCAGCCCGGGAGTTAAGCTGAAAAGGGGTAAAATCGTCGGTGGGGTACGGAAATAGTTTGGGAAGTCTTCCCTGGCTCACAAGCTGGGAAAGAAGTGTCGCCATTTTCGATAGCTCGATATAAGAGCGATAAGGCAGCCGGTAGAAGTTGGACTGATCCTCGGAGTGTAGGAGAAATATCTTTTTCCACAAAGTCTGCCAAGAAACTGACTGGGAGAATTCTCCGCGCCGGTGGCTCAGCTGGTAGAGCGCTGGGCTGCAGCTCGTTGCTCAGAAAACTGTGCAGTGGCGGTGCACTGGTGAATTATTGGGATCGATTCCCCTGAGATGTTCCGGCGCTCAATATTTACCCGACGTATGTCGGCTGGCAGTCTGCTGTCTGTCGTGGCCCTCGTGACTTGTTACCCCAATGACTTGAGTAGCCAGGTTCCAGACATAATAATATAATAATTGTTGGGGTTTAACGACGCACCAACTGCCAGGGTCATACGGCGTCGCCAACTCTCACCCTGTTGGAAGGGATTTTGAGGATCAGATCGACTTATTCAGAGGCTCCGCCGGGACTTGAACCCGGGACCGGTGGCTAAGAAGACAAGGGTGCTATCCACTAAGCCACCTCATCCCCCCCAGGTTCCAGACAAAAATCGATCAGAGATGCTTAGCTAAATGTAGAAATGGCGTGATGCATTGTCCAAGGAGACGACAGGAATCCAGAAGAATTTCAACAGAAAAAAGTTTGCATAATTAATATTCCAATTTTTTAACCAGCAGGTATCAGCGCCCGAGAACTGATTTTCTTCAGCCAACTGAATCCGCCCATCATCCATCGTAAACACCTGGTATCAATCTGTTTGCTGGAGCAGTTTTGTCCTGCTCGGGTAAGCGTTGTCGTGATAAATCTCCTCCCTGCCTGAGCCCTCGGATTTAGATAGAAACGTGGAGAGGGCACGCCGCTGCCGCCAAAGGATTTGCACCCAGGATTTCAGCGTAGCATAAGCTGCTGACGCCAAACGACTGTATGAAACTGTGGGAAACTCAGTGACTTAATTTACATCCATACATATATTGTACACTTGGGATAAAACCAAAAACACAGAAATCAGATGAGGCATGGCGATAAAGCCCAAAACGACCGAGTGATGATAACGTGAGGGAAAACATGAAAAGGTCACCATGTCAGAGCGCAATGTGGCCATCATGTTTCGATGCGGTGATGGCGAGGAAGGGGGCAGCGACAGTCACAGATGGTTCCAGCGATGCACAAGTTCGATGCATTGACAGCAATGTTGAGAATGAACACATGGTTCGGGGGTATAAAGTACACATAGGGGAGAAAAGAAGAAGAAAAAATAGAATGCCGGGTAAATAGAAATAAAATAAAATAAAATAAAAAAATGATTACATCCGGACATTCAGGAAGGGATTCGGGAAGGTGTACCCAGTACCAGAAAAAAACTTAGCTAATTTGCAGCACATCTCAGCTACTGGCGAGCCTGACCATCCGGACCCAGCACAATCAATACATGATATTGATGGGCCGATGGGCCCGGCAACATAAGTAGGATGAACATTTGGGCAGAAGGATAAAATCGCGAAAATGGAATTGCTTTAGCAAGCAGAATAACTTCACCATCACATTTATTTTAGTTTTCCAGCCCTTCACTGAAGGCTGCTGACATCCTCTCGCCAAAAAATGCCTTCAATTGGCGTCTCATAGCTCCGCAACAAAACTCAGCGTGACATTTTCACAGCTGGGTACTCGTTACTTTAATCCGCTACTCCACTACTTGCAGACTCTTCAAGTGATAGCGGAGCAGCGGTAGCAGTTTCTATAACAAAAAGTAGCGGAACGGGTAACATTACTGATACCGGCAACCTGCTAAGGGAGTGCCACCCAAAAACATTAGGGAATGGGGAGTGAGAGAGCAATATTTTTCCATCAGAAAAATAAAGATTGAAGGAATATTTATTTATTATTTTGTTTGAATGTCTTACAATTACGTCCAAGCGGTATTGGACGTTTATAAATCAATTAAATCGTGTGCTCAAGTGTCCCCTGTGCTTGAATGGTGTGGCCAGAAAGTGACGGATGTAGTAGATCGGGCGAATGTTTTTAATGCTTGTTTTAGGAAAAAATTGCGATCCGTACGACGGTGCATTGCCCGAGCCGCCCGTTTTGAACACACCCGGTCTAACACATTTTGAGGCACCACAGGGCCGGGTGGCCCAGCTTTTGCGCGAGTTGAGTCCTCACAAGGCTTGTGGTGCGGACGGACTTAGCGCGAGGATTATGCGCGAGTGTTCGGAAGAGTTTGCAATCCCCCTTGAAATTATCTGTCGTCTGTCAGTGCGAGCCGGGGTGTTTCCGTCGATGTGGAAGAAGGCCAATGTGATTCCTGTTTTCAAAAGGGGCTCAAAAAAGTTACCAGAAAATTACAGACCGGTCTCTCTTTTGGCAATCAGTTCGAAAATCTTCTCTTCTTATCCCCAACCATGGCTTATTTTCCTTGAGCAAGGAAAGCACTTTCCAGTCTTTTATCATACTGGATTATAGGAAAGGTAAAATGGTAATAGGAATTTGCTAATCAATTCAGTGTCTGGCTACCGGTTGGAACTGCTGTTTCGTGGTGATATCATTATATATGTAAACAAAGGTGTTTAGTCGGCTCACAGTCTGAAAATATATCCTTGGTGACCAAAATAAGATAAGAAAGATAGAAGATAGACCCATACAAGCCAGAAGGCTTATATTATGCAGAAGCGTAGTCACCGGCAAAACACAAAAGGGCTAGTAATTATCACACGCTGACAAGAAAATCCCACTTCAAAAGTCTCAAACTCATCAGAACTAAGCTCCATGATATCTTTGGCATTTTCCCCCAGTTTTATTGAGATGGGAAAATTATTGACAAACAGTTCGGGGGGGAGTGGTGCAGGTCCACGATGGCCTCCTTAATCGATTAACACCATAATCCTTGCTGTTTTGGGTGAGCCCACAACTGAAGTCATTTTGCGCCCATGACAATATTAAGGGGTAAAATACGAATAAAACGGATGCAAAGTCAGTCAAGCCGCGGCTGCGTCATCATGTATAATGCCAAGGAGATAAATAACACATCAGGTAAGTGTAAAAGAGGTAATAGGCCGCCCCGGTAGCTCAGTTGGTAGAGCGTTGGGCTCCGGCCCGCTGCTCAGAAGCGTGCAGTGGCAGTGCATGTCCAGGCTTGGGATCGGTTCCCCTGAGTCGCTCCGGCGCTCAAAAGTTTATCCGACGTACAGGTCGGCTGGCAACTGAATGGTGAGAGGGTGACCTGAGCGGGGCGGCCGTCCCTGTGCTTTGTGGGACGTTAAACTTTCGCTTCTAAATTAACCCTTCATTGTGGGAGTTGCTCGTTCGGGTGGTGGGGTCGGGGTCTCCGTGACAAGTCCATTGATGACTTTAGTGAGACTCTGACTCCAACAGTCGAACTGGGAACAACTTGGACAAAATTTATATGAAAAAGGCCTAACCCCCGCACACATAGGCAGGTCAACAAAAACAAGAAATATAAACGGCTACGGAGGAGAGTAGATGACATTTAAGCCGACACTATTCAGATAACAATTGTTCTGGTGATCTCAACAGACAGATGCTCGCTGAGGAGCGAATCCAGTGTCAGGTGTGGGAGGCCCGCAGATAACAAGTCCTCTCTATTTCAAATCCGAGCATTCCACCCGGACATGTTTCGCGCTGAGTCCATCACCACAACGCGGGTTCTCTGGCAGGCATGGCTGGTCTCAAGATAGGCGTGCGTGGAGTGGGTGTGTCTCAGGTACAATCTTCAGAAACTGACCTCGTCTCCTCTGCGAGTCACGTGGCTGGATGGCCACAATCCTAACGGAGGCTTTCACTTCCTGAGCTTCTTGTCTTAGGGTTAACGGGCCTCACCATTCTGACGGTTATGATAATATAAATCCTAGTCTATTCGTGCAGAACTGCTTGCGAGCTTGTAAAGTGAGGCCTTTTAGTTGTGGTAAGTTTATAACGTCGCCGGGCCGCCTGTGTGCGGCGCACTCGTGTCATGAATAGAAAGACGTCAGCACTGCGTCGCCTCAGCTTACACAGTCGTTCTTAAAACAGACATTCTCAAAGAAAAATGTATCCAGAATCTAACAGCCGTGATATTTGGCACTTGAACAGCCTAAGGGAAAATAACCAGCCGAAACATCCTCACAGAATATCCGTTTATTTCAGCATGCTTTTTTCATTCTTGTTTTGAACCTGGACAAGCGTTGTCAATTCATTTCACTACAAAACGGTTTTTTTTATTTACCAGTCCTGCTGTAGCCTTCAATTGGAAACAGTTTAAAGCCAGTGCCTTAACCCATTAAGGACCAAGGCATAAGGAAGCATCCGATTTGAACGAAAATTACATCATATGACCCATGATGCCTCAGAAATGCACCTTTGAAGTTAAAAAATTATTTTGACTTTTAATATGTTTTTGCATGGCAACATTTGTTGCCAACGGTCCTTTTACGAACCCATATTTAGACTTTTACAGGTATTTTCTTCTTCCACCCTGATAGACCCCATATTTGGGTCGAGTGGGGGCAAAGGGGGACACGTACTACCCTGATCGACCCTTAGTACTCCTGAAAGTTCGACGGCGCCCCCTGAAAAGTCAGTGGCACCCCCTGAAATGTCACACGGGTTTTAGAGCACACTGGAACGGGTTGGTCACAAAAAATTGGCGTCACCGGCTTTGGATGGCGTCACCAGGGGCGGACGCAGAACTGAGTTTTGGGGGGGTGAACCCATGCCTGCCTCTTCTCCTGGGGGTGAGAGGGGGTGGGACGTGTGGTTTGGGGGCTCGACAGACCTACATAGTATAAGCTACCTCCCTAAGTACATGATTGCTCTCCTGGGGAGGGGGGTTGGAAGCGAATGTTGTTTTGATCGACAGACCTTGTGTAAACACCTTTTTCAAAAATTTATTCGGCGTTTGGGGTGCAAAAGATAGTTTGACACCCATCCAGCGCTTTGGGGGGCATGGCCGGAAGGCCCCCCCCTGTGTCTGCCAATAGGCGTCACCACCCTCCCCCAGATTGGGGACCCTGGATCTGACTATGATCCACGCTATTCTTAAAAGGATAAGGTTTTATGCTCCTAAAAAGGAGCATAAACCATGTCCGCTTATCCACACATATATTTCCGACTAGAGCTTGGATGTCTGGGGTCTCGGACGAAGATCCAACTTCGGCTTGCACACGGTGCATCTGGCATGCGATGCCTGCCTACTTCGCTGCACACCCGGTGTGTGATGCGTGCCTACTTCTTTGCACGTGTGTGGTACCCTTTCATGCACTCAGCGTGTACTGATATTTCACACTTCTCGCAACTCATGTTGGTACTCCCATCACAGACCTTACACCTGTGAAATCTGCTCGTCAGCTTCTTCGGCCAGTGGTTCAATCCATCAAACCACATCTCTGGTGGCTGTTGAGTCAGACCCGTGTATGTGACAGGAGGTCCAGGCACTGTGTTGACCTTGATGAGAACTTTGGTAAGCTCCCTGAGGAAGTCTAGTTGAGACTGGGAAGCACCTGCAGGCTTCAGCTGGCGCCAGAGCAGCCAGGCCTTGGTTCGTGCCGCATCTACTCCCCCACTGAAAGAGGGGCCACCACCACTTCTTTCCTCTGATGCTGCTCCTGTACGTGGCGAAACTCTGATCAAAGAGGTCCACGCCCCCCATGTTCGTATTGTACATGTACACTGGAGCTGGCAAATCGACATGACATCTAACTCCCTCCTTCTTCACATATCAGTTTGCTGAGTAGCTTGGCTGGAGCGGGATGAAGTTGGTGGCCACGGTGACCATCCTGTTGTCATTCCACTTCAGAACGAGGTTGTTGCCGTCCGATGTCCACTCAGTCTCACCTTGCTTTTTTTCAAACACTTCTTGTCTGAGAGAGGAGAACCTCTCAAGCGGTTCACCCTGCCCGTCCCGCATCCAACGATGTCCCTCCGAGACAGCTCGTCCAAGAGTTCAAGCGACGTAAAGAAGTTGTCGAAGTAGACTGCCCCACCAGACACGCTGCACTTGTCCAGGAGGCCTATAACCACGTCGCGGCCCTGACCCTGGCCTGTCCCTGGTAGATATGTGCTGGCTCCACAGTATGGTTCGGCATGGTACATGTAGCCACTGGAGGATGCTAGGCAGCACAACTTGTAG
The DNA here is from genome assembly GCA_034440635.1 of Lepas anatifera. Classification (NCBI taxonomy): domain Eukaryota; kingdom Metazoa; phylum Arthropoda; class Thecostraca; family Lepadidae; genus Lepas; species Lepas anatifera. Next base: position 230,994 of record JAOTON010000829.1, on the reverse strand, counting down.
CCGAACCTTACTGGCTTTCCCTTGATAAACTGTTTTTTACCATGTCGTCCACAGTAGGGTATCATCGACTCATCGACGCAGAGGCTGCTCGTGTGATTCACAGACTTGAAGGCTCGGTTTAGCATCTCAAAGAATGGCTGAACTTTGTAATAAGGATCCTTATCTATGAGTTTTGTGTTGTCGACCAGGTGGATGTTGCGGAAAATATCCATTAGCTCCTCGAGGATACATCGTCTAGGCATGAAAACCACATACATGTTGTCTATTCCGATAGTTTCCCCTTCCATGTCTGAATCATCGTCTAAGATGTCCGCGGGGATGAGGTGGCTTAGTGGATAGCACCCTTGTCTTCTAAGCCACTGGTCCCGGGTTCAAGTCCCGGTGGAGCCTCTGAATAAGTCAATCTGATCCCCAAAGTCCCTTCCAACAGGGTGAGAGTTGGGGACGCCGTATGACCCTGGCAGTTGGTGCATCGTTAAACCCCAACAATTATTATTATATTCTAAGATGTCTGCAATCTGGTTCGCCGTAAATCTGCATCAAAGGCATATTCGTGGTGGTTTACGGACCGTTGGTCACAATTGTTGCCAACCAATTTTTCAGGAATCACAGACAAGTCTTTAAAACCGAAAACTATTGTTTTGTACATGGAAAGCAGAAAGGGGCCTATTTTTATTATATTTAGGCAAAAGCATTATTGTTTGAATAAAAAATAGAGCGAAACATACTCTTTTAGCAGGCGAGGACGCGGAGCTTCGTTTGACCTGGCCGCCATGGTGTCGGAAAAGGTGTGTGGCAGCCGCTGCAGCGCTGCCCTGACTTAAAATACAGAATGTTTTGGAAGAAAAAAGATAAAAGAAGCAAATGCAAGCAAAACTGGTTCGACATCAAAGATTTTATTTTATTTATTTTGTGGATTATTTCCTGGCAACATTTGTTACCAACGGTCCTTAATGGGTCAATATTTTTACACCGTTCAAAGCTAATTGCTTAAGACTTCATAGTTTGTCAACGGACACATTTTCTAACACCCATCATTTTTAGCGTTCACATACCGGTTTACTTTAGGTCATGGAGGAGGTTGCACAATTGGAGTGATGGTTTTATGTCTAAAACAAACACTGCTGAATTCAAAGGGAGACCAACAAAGGCCATTTGCCCCATCCCCCTATTTTGCTCATTTTCTCCAAAAACTAACATTTACGGTTTTGGGCCCCGTTACCCCCAAACTGTCGGCCTGGATCCAGCACTGAAAAATATCATAGGAGGAAAACCAACAGAGTGGGTCTGCTCTCAGGTTTTGGGGGTCTGCGTACAATATTTCGAAGTTAAAATGTATTTCCGAAAACCCGGACAAGGTGCCGCATCACTGCTATACTCGCCAATTTAGGGGGTACCACTGGTGGTACTTCCTTGTTCATCCAAGGGGACACGGTGCCCCGGTTCCCCCCCCGCCTATTCACCTTAGAGTCTAGTAAAATATATAATTTTCCGTTTTCCGAAAAATGTAAAGTGCCGGCGCGGGCAAAGAAAAATCGGGAAACAAATGATCAATACTGAATTCGAAATCAACGAGTACGAATGCTATAAAAACTACTGGTCCCAAATTATAATGGAAAAAGTTGCCCGGAGGTCCCTTACTGAACAGCATGCCAACCAGATGAAATACCGCCCAAACTAGACGGGTTTTCTATATTCTGACTGTTTTGCAGTTACTCCCTCCAACCGTTAAACGGTTCCGAACTTAGCAATAATTGTGCGTCTTTCCATAGGGCGGTAGTTTTGGATGCATTGACCACCATACGATATAAAGCACAGTGGACTGTTCCTCCGACTTTGTTCCACAACAAATTCTCGCTTCACAAAGCTTCGAGTACAAGGTAGACCATTGGTCATCAGGAGATTGATTTTCCACACGGGTGGACCTTCTCCCACAGGGACACACACCAAAAGGATTGGAGGTCACATATAAAGATCAAAGTTTCCTTAAAGGGAGATACGCGAAAAAATTGTTATTCGCTATATGAAAAGGTTACAAAAAGTTGTTTCAGAAGTCCCATTCTCATTTTTGCGAATTCGGCCTGCACATGCCTTAAAATCGTTCTCAAAGTCAACATTTCTAGACGACTTTACCGGTACACCTCATATCGATGTATATGACGTACACACGGCTAAGGCTATCAATTTCTCTAAGAATTACGTCATATCTATTCTAAATAGTGATGTAGAACTTTGGACTTCTACAGAAAAAAATTACTTTAGAAAAACAACATTCCAAAACTCTTTTGAAACAGAAATATAGGGCTTAAAAGAAATCACAATTAACCAATCAGAAGCCTGGGAATTTGCAAACCGGGGTCACGTGACCTATCTGACGCAAAAGTTTTGTCATCCTGGGGCTGAAGCAGAAAATGACTCAAGACCCGCGGTACGAAACCGCTTAAGACTTGAGTAATTATGTTTTTCCGTTTCTAGGGCAAACTAATTCATTTTGTAGTTTTTAAAAGCTTTTTAAAATTAATTCAAATACAAATACAGGAGAACAGACATTTGTATTATAAAAAAACATTACTTTTCAACTTTAAATAGTTTTCGAATAGTAAGTGATGAGTATGGGCATGGGTAAGTGATGGGCATTTTATTGAAACTGTTAACCTATTTCGATAATAAGTGAGTGGCCTCCCAAAATTTTGCCGAAGATACAAAAATAATTGATAGTTTCGTTATCAGGATTTTTCAAATAGCAAGAAACCACAATAATAATTTTTTCGCGTATCTCCCTTTAATATAGGAGACATTGCATTTTGAACTCGTCCCTCATATCCCGCACCTTTCAGACCCTTATGAGTCACGAATGTCCCTGGCTTCAGTAGCAGTTCTGGTGACGTCACTGTTTCCACTCTGACGTCACAGCCTGGTGAAAGAGGACGCATCTGTGACTGCGATAGCAGAGTTCCAATCCCATCGGAGAGTGGCCGACAGCCGGCGGCGGAACAAACGGCATCCAACACTTAATTAAACGGCTGCACCCTGCCCAATAACGCCAACTTCCGCGTGCTCTGTGTCGAGTCGCAGCTCCCGATTGAAGCGAGCGTTCACGGCCCAGAAAGCAGTATACTTGAGGAAGTGAGGCAGGCGGCGCGTCACTGACCGTCGGCTCGACGACAGGCTATCGTCCTGAGAGGGTGACCCGTCCAACCAGGCCGACCTTTTGAAAGCTTCGTTTTACGTTACTGACCGTCTATATCTTGCTGGCAAATTGAGGTTTCAAACCCATAAGCGACGCCACCAACAAAAAGTGAGGTGGCCAGCCAATTTTCGATCTGCTGCTGACAAGATACTATCCTCTCTAGAACCAAAAATCGGCTTTGGGCTCATTGTTGCTTTTAGCACTGGTTGGTTATACAGCTTTACCAATTTGTTCCCCAATTCGGCTGAAATTTAGAAATTATTTCATGAAAAAGTATTGGGAGCAGGTCCCCTATTCCAACGGATTTGTTTGATGTCCTTAAATTTCGGTTCTTAACACGCGCACTGGAGGGGGCCTCGGAGGCCCCCCCACCTGTTTTTCCGAGGTGGCCGGAGAACCGCTTGTAGCCGAAAAACGAAACGTGGCCACATTTAACAGAATTTAATAGCGCGTCGATTGGTGAAGATTTTTGAAAATCGGCCGAAATTTTTTTGACTTATAGGCTTTCAAATTAAGACCTGCATTTTGAGATCGCCGTAAACGCGCGGTTGGACCAGTTAGCTTGCATTGAAGACCGAGTGGTGACGTCATAACGTCATATAAGCGTGACTATATGTCAAGGTCACTTCACATGAAAGTCAAGGTCAAGGTCAAAGGTCACAGGTCAAGGTCATATCTGCACTTTCAAGGTCACTGACCACTGTGCGTCCGGCCAAATGACGTTACCCCGTCTGACATATATTATGCTATGACGTCATCGGTAGGGTACCCCAATACAAAGGTCAAGGTCAAAGGTCATTGGGAAAGGTCAATCCTCATTTCCCGCCAAACAGTGGCTACAGTGTTAGTCAAAGTGTAAATAATAAGTAGTATACCATATGGTGACCTTAAAGGTCAATGACCTTGAATGACCTTGACCCAAAAGTTGTGGGGGAGCCTCTTTGAGACCTCTTCTTTATGAACCTTGTACGTCTTTAGCTTATTCCCGCCATTTTCCTGCATAATCACAGCATTTACCAATCGATCCCAGCATGGCCAATATTTGACCTTTACGACCTAGTTTGACCATGAAGATATTGACCTAGGTCAATGAAAATTGGTCATCATGTAGATCACTATAGCCCCCACCCACCTACCAAGTGGCGTTTTTCTAACCCTCTTAGTTTCCGAGATCTTAGGGGGCCTACCAGGCCCCCTCCAGTGCGCGTTAGTGCCAGACCCCCTCCAGTGCGGGTGTTAACCCTCGCCCCAACGGGGGCCATCGATGCCCCCTAAGGCTTTTTTCGGAATAACAACAACGACTAGGCGCAGCACCGCGTTTGAGGGGTCTACCTCTCACCCCATCATTTTCCCATCATCCCTGAAATTTTTTACCCGGGGTCACTCTAGGTCAGGTCTCCAGGCGAGGTCAACCAAGGTCACCTCACTTCAGCTTTTGAGCTCTAACACAGCTACATTTCTAAGCCGATCAATTTGAATTTTTCTTAACTTCATGGCCCCTCCAAGGTCTAAAAATGTATATCCAGGATTTTCGATTTGATGCCCTGAGGTCAGGTCACAAGGTGACCTATCCCATAGAAAAAAGCATGGAGAAAATATCTCTTATGATGTAAAAGTCACAAAAATGATTTTAAATGCTCAGCTTGCTCAGAAAAAAACGTTCCTAGGCACCCTTTCACGGATTCCAGGAGCGATATTTTCCTTTGACCTATCTGAGGTCATCACAGGTCACCAGGATCAAAAACAGTATTCTGACGATAACTTTTGACCTAATCAAGCTAGAGCGCTGAATTAAACGTCATCGTATATGTCTCGTCACTGGCTTTCATTTGTTATAAGGCACAATCACTTTCTGACCTTTCGTGACCTAAGGTCATGTCGGGTCAAGAGGTCCCCTCGTGAGGTCAAACCACTGGCCGGAGGTCATTATGCTGCTCTTAGCGGAGAAAGCCCTGGCATTTTCTTATTAAATGATTTACCAGACCTCAATATCTCTAATGGCAAGAGCTATGACCAGGTTTCTTAAGCATTGCATATTTCAGTGGAAATAGCCTAATGCCTAATAGCCTTCAGCCTAATAGCCTAACTTGACCTCTGGAGGACAAACTCAAACCATCAACCTGAGCGCTTAAACATGTTTAGTAAAAACTTACTGAATTCACACGAGCCTTCTGATGCATTTTGAAGATTTGCGCTAGCCCCCTGTATTCTGAGTTAGAGGGGCATCAGTGGCCCCCGGTGGGGCGGAAGTGGCGCCGGATCCCCGGTGGGGCGCGGGTTAAAACACTAGGACAGCGTTCATTCCCATTCAAAAGTTCCGGACCGAAAATCTTTAGTATATCCCCTTCTTTCCAGTTAGGTCGATACCACAGCCGCCATCGCTTCGCTACGAAAACGGTGTGTGGCAACTGATGACGCCGCTAAAAAGCCATCACTGCGCGGCCGGACTGACGTACTGATATTTTTATGCGCACCCTAGGCGGAATCAGGATGTCCGATTGTATGGGGGACTTGGTCGGGGGCGCCATTTGAACCAGAGGTGCCAATTTTTTATATGTGACCTACCAGACCAGTGAGCTGTGACCATGTGTGACCCGCCAAATTGTACCGTGGAGGCGTCAGTGCTTGCATTCCGGGTGGAAGGAGGGAGCAAAGTTTCAGGGGACACCGGAGCGCGGTGGGGGGATGGCGCGTCAGTTGGATTGGGGGTGGGCACGTGCCCCATTGATCCGCCTATCATAGAAGCTAGAGAGAAAAAAACATGTGCTGGCAAAATCAGAACACGGACTATATTTGATAGATCATAGATGGTTTATTTTCGGGTTGTTAAGATGTTCCCTGGCCTCTCCCCTCGAATCCGGAAATGTAAAAAACACTGAAGATTATATATTCGGGCACAGCCCTTCATCAGAATCGTGGAGTAAATATCAATAATTCTCAGTCCTAGTATAGCCAGACCTCGAATTGAGCTTCACACAAAAATGCCTTTTAGAATGAATCGTTAAAAATAAGATTGGATGTCGTGACAACAACCATATTGGTACCTCTAACCTAAAAGTAATGCCGACAATACGACAAACCTAGAGCAGTATTTGTGACAGTCTTTTCTATTATTTCAGCCAAACACTAGCTTTTGATTAACAGTGAAAAACTCGCTGAAGTACCTTAATCGGTTATTTGAATATTTCTGTTCTTCTTATTTACTATTTTTCCGTCGACTGCAGCTAAAATGCTAACCAAAAACTACCTATTAAGCACTAGTAGACGTGATACTAGATCGGTGTAAAGACTGCATACTTTCCCCTTTAAGATGATGCTATATTTTTACAATAAAAGCCTCCCTCGAATTATTTAGTTAAGATTGTACCTAGTGGTGAAGGTCAACTTTTTTTGTAATTGATAAACCCATTTTCCACAGCCTGCTCCTCTGGCCCAACGTTAAGCGTCGAAAGAGTATACGTGTGGCTGTAAAAAAAACATTATAAATTTTACATTATACTTATTCAACAACCCTTGCCCTTAGTATGTACCTCCTAAACAAATGCAACTTTTATAGCTAGTTAATGTGAACAAACATTGGTAAATACTTTTCCTCAGCCTGTACCTCTAGCCCAACGTTAATTGTCGAATGGTTATACGTCTAGCTGCAGAAAAGTATTATCAATAATTAGTTGCATATTTCAAAAACCCCAACCCCATTACGTACTCCTAAAATCAAAACATCTCTTTGAGCTAGGTAATCTGATCAATCATTAATAAACACTTTTTCCCAGCCTGTACCTCTGGCCCAACGTTAAGCGTTGAAAGAGTATACATCTGGTTGCAGAAAAGCACCATCAAAGATAAATTACCTTAAAAAAACCTGAGCCTTACCTGTGACCTAAGTCCATCACTTCTGACTAGCTAAACTAATTCAACCATCATAGCCCTTTTTCCCAGCCTGTAAATCGGGCCCAAAGTTAAACGTCAAAAGCATATACGTCTAGCATCAATAACACTATCAATAATGTAAGGAAATCCTACCCCAGAACACATATACTTACGCTGATCCCTCCCTTACCTCTTAAGCCACTGCTGTTAAGTGATAGCCTATCCTAGACCCGCATAATAGGCCAGGACGTACCTTGTACGTTAAGGCTGGGATGACGATCCTGAATGATTATGGATTCGGCTATCTTTCTATCTGGATGATCACGTGCCCGATGAACTACTTTTAGCTCAAGTGGTTCTGATATAGCCTGAGTGACCTGTGCTGCATGTTTCTCGAGGAAATAATCTCCTAGAGGTGTGTTCCTAGTTTTATTTTTCGCGTCCCGCAAATGTTCGTTAAATCGCAATCGGACGGGCCTCATCAACTCCCCTACGTATTGAGCCCTGTTTTGATCCTGGTTACACAGTCTACAGTCTATTTGATACACTAAATTTTTCTGTGTGCAGTCGCCTTTAAAACCTGACTTGCATAAATGACACCTCTGACCCCCAGGACATTTTGGCTTAGAAATGGCCGACCTAACCAATGACGACTTAAGTTTCTTGTTATTCTTCCAGGCTATATGTACTTTCAGGTTAGATTTCTTTACGACCTTTTTTATTTTACAGAGTAGCTGTTCGTCTACGTACGGCAAAGTCAAGAACCCATCATAAGAATCTGAGCCTTCTTTCTTTTTCTTGCACCTTCCGTTACCTGTCCTAGCTAGTCTAACCTCCCTCAACAAACGCCTGAGAAGCCCTGCATGATACCTATTTTTTAGAAGCAGATTCCAAATCTTATCTACGCTTTTTCTCTCTTTCTCTGGCCCCGATGAGTTATCCATAGCCCTGTGGAACATGTTTCGGATAATATTGTGTTTCGTAGACGTGGGATGGGCAGATGTACTATGGAGCATGATTCCCGAGTTGGTTGGTTTGATGTAGAGCTCTGTCTCTATCTTAGTGTTTTGGCCGTGTGCTTCTGCTGTGACTAACGTATCCAAATAGGGCACCCCACTCCCACTACCCGTGTGCTCCATGGTAAATTTTAGGTGTGGATGTCTACTGTTCATATAGCTAAGGAAGTCATCCAAAGCTTCCTGCCCATGCGAGAAGATACCTGCATAATCGTCAATGTACCTTACCAAGAACTCTGGTTTGACAGGACATGTAGCTAACGTATTGGTTTCAAACATATCTAAGAACAGAATGGCCAAGGCAGGTGCACATGGATTCCCCATATCTAACCCTAATTTTTGTCGGTAGTACTGATCCCCAAATGAGAAAACATTGTCACTCAGACACTGGTCGAGAAGTTTAGAAATGTCGTCTTTGGTCAGGCCAAAAGTATCAATATTCTGTGAATGATTGTCTAGCTTTGCTTCTACCGCTTTGATAGCTTCAGGAACGGGTATGTTTCCATACAAATTGACAACGTCTATGCTGAAGAAAATACTACCTGCTGGTATGCCTTCTGATTGAGTGTGATTTGAGAGTCTCCTCAAAGAGTCTTTGGTATCCCAAATATGCGTAGGCACAAACTGGAGAAGTTGATTAAGTATTCTCTCAAGCAAACAGGAAGTTTTCTCTGTGGGCCCTCCACAGGCAGATATGACTGGTCTGAGAGGGACTAATGGTTTATGATCCTTCGGTAAGCCATAAAATACGGGGGTTCTACTATGCGCGGGGGTTAGATCTGTTACTGTCCTATCCGGCAGTTTCCCCTCGCAACGCTTTTGAGCGTACGTTTGGTTTTGGCTTCCACATTCTGAACAGGATTCTTTCTTAACTTTTCATAGCTCTCCGGGTCATCTAAGATAGTGTTAACCTTGTTTATATAGACATCTTTGTCTAGAATTACAAAACCCTTACATTTGTCGCTCTGTTTAACTATGACATTTTCGTTTTTTGCGAGTTCATGGACAAGATTACGTTGCTCAGCCGTTACATTATGGGTAGCTACTCTGTGACTTTTATACGTACGCAGAAGATCATCTTTGAGTTTTTGAAGGCTAGACTCGACGATCCCGTTCGAAGGTTCTGGAAACGTCTTACCGGTATCAGGAAATCTAAAGGAGAGGTTTGGAAGGCGACCTGCCCGCTGTTGGCGCACACCCCCATCAGGGTCGTCCGCCACAGAGTTGGTACCCGATGCTCCGCTGCCCAGCGCTCTTGGTGTTGCCCCGCCAGATGATGATGATGACGTCGGAGCGGCAGGGTCGGCTGGCACGATGGTGGGAGCTCCGTCTGTGGCGTTCTCTGATGGTGTACGGGTGGCTCCACTTGGTCCTGAGATCTTGTCCTTCCAACGTTTTGCGTACGCGAGCCGTTCCACTCCTTTGGCTACGTCTAATAACACTTCTCTCGTAACGCACTGAGTCATTGCAAAGTTCGGTCCTCTCGCTAAAACACCTATGCACGCTTCATTTATGCCCTGAGACGATAAGTTGTTCACTCTTTTCTTAGTTTCATCGTTCACTGACACATCTTGACGTTGGCTGTTCCTACAGTTCTCTTGAAGTTGTCTAAACTTCCGAATAAGGCGACGTCGGTTGTCAAAAATGGTTTGGTCAAAGACTTGATGGCACTTTCAAGAATTATTGAGAATTATTGATTATTATTGTTATTGATTATTATTATTATTGATATTATTATATTATTATTTTATTATCTTATTTTTTATATTATTATTATTTATATTTTTGATATTATTATTTATTTATATTATTATTTATTATTGATTATTATTGAGAATTATTGATATTTACTCCACGATTCTGATGAAGGGCTGTGCCCGAATATATAATCTTCAGTGTTTTTTACATTTCCGGATTCGAGGGGAGAGGCCAGGGAACATATTAACAACTCATCATCATGCTCCTCGCCGCAGCACTTCAAAACTTATCAACGTTTGAATCCAACATTGGCCGTCAAAGAGTGCTGGCAGAAAGTTTGAAAAACCCCGAAAAAATAGCCAAGACCATTCTTCGTATTGAGTTCCTTACTGCTTGCCGAAGAGAATGCTTAGTTCCTCGTTTCATCCAAGATTCATTCTAAAAGGCATTTTTGTGTGAAGCTCAATTCGAGGTCTGGCTATACTAGGACTGAGAATTATTGATATTTACTCCACGATTCTGATGAAGGGCTGTGCCCGAATATATAATCTTCAGTGTTTTTTACATTTCCGGATTCGAGGGGAGAGGCCAGGGAACATCTTAACAACTCATCATCATGCTCCTCGCCGCAGCACTTCAAAACTTATCAACGTTTGAATCCAACATTGGCCGTCAAAGAGTGCTGGCAGAAAGTTTGAAAAACCCGAAAAACTAGCCAAGACCATTCTTTGTATTGAGTTCCTTACTGCTTGCCGAAGAGAATGCTTAGTTCTTCGTTTCATCCAAGATTCATTCTAAAAGGCATTTTTGTGTGAAGCTCAATTCGAGGTCTGGCTATACTAGGACTGAGAATTATTGATATTTACTCCACGATTCTGATGAAGGGCTGTGCCCAAATATATAATCTTCAGTGTTTTTTACATTTCCGGATTCGAGGGGAGAGGCCAGGGAACATCTTAACAACTCATCATCATGCTCCTCGCCGCAGCACTTCAAAACTTATCAATGGTTTATTTTCCATTAAAAACATACATAAAATACAGACAATCATCCACCATGCAAAAGTACAGTACATACGTCCGGACATAAAGATCATACGAAGCCCATACATCGCTGCAATGTGTGACTTCGCTCTGCGGACTTCAAAGACAGTTTAAATTAGACATGATAGCTAAGCGACACCCGGAATATCTCACACTCCAAAAGGTCAATTCTAAAAAGAAGCCATAAAATAGATAAGACAATCGGTGAAACATTGCATAAAGACCACCAGTAAAGCTTTCACAAAACCTGGCACTCTTCAAGCGGCTACAGCCCCGCATATCCAGTTCAAACAATCGCGGGTCCACGCCCAGCCAACTAGTTAGACGTGCCTGTACGGCACAGACGTCATCGACGTCCGCAGGGACAGCGCTGGAATGGACGTCTTCGGAACAACACACAGCGCAAGGCAGACATGCCGGAGTCTCTCTCTGCTTGTTTCCATTTATCCCAGCGCTGGTTTTCAACTGAATTCACGGAGCCGCCCCGGTGTTGACGTTAGATGGACTACCGCCAACCCGGCAGTGGCGATGGAGAACGATGGGTCTGTCTGACGGACGGTGTTTAATCATCCCAGCTAGATTAATCGGTCATGTTTGAGTGTGCAGAGAGCTGTGTGACGGCGGATCGCCTCCCACGCGATGAGCTGAGACTTCTGTCCGGGGGTCAGGGAGACGCAGCAGCCCCGCCCCAGTTCACCCCCTGAACGCAGCTCGTTTAAGATCCTCACCTTATTTACATATTCATCGGCACCAGAACACAGCAGGAGAAGCTCACACAGAAGTGTCGACCTGCCTCACTTAGAAAAGCATGGCAAGTGTGACGCCTGGGTTAACAGGATTCCAATTACGATTGAAGACAAAAAAGACAAACGCTGGGTATTATCCCTGCATTCGGAGATTCTGGGAGCAAAGCCACTTGTCGAGCACCATTAAGCCAAGTCAATAAACTCAGCCAGGTGTCGAGTCGGCATGGCAAAAACCACCCCTGGAAAACATGTCTCGCTTCAGCTCACACTATCGGACTTAATCAAAAGGCGGGAGGACTATTATGACAGGCGTTGGTGACGCAGGCATGCAGTTGGGTCCGGCAGGCGGCAGAGTGGCAATTACCCGGCGCTGGGTGGGACCGACAGCCGGTGTGGCGAGAGCTTCTCACAGCCGCCCGGACAAACAACCAGGCCGGGGTGCGCCGCGGGCGGTCCGGCAGCCGCCGCCGGCACTACCGCGGTGTTGCCGGGCAGTCCAACCCGCAGTCTGCACCGGTCACATCCACTAATGTCTATAGAAGGCACACCAGGCGATAAGGCCGTGCAGGCGAATTACCAAAATAGCCAGCGGGGCTGACGTCACGCAGGTCACCCAGTCGGAGACCAGCGCCATCTCTGCCACAGCCCGAACACGTGCCCCAGAGCCGTGACGTCAGCGTCAGCCGCTGGCTAGCGGCGTGCCCTCGCGAGCGCCGCGGGCGTGCAGGCCACAGTAGGGGGAGAGGGGGCCGCAGGCGTTGCGGCACTGGCGGCCGTTGCGGCAAACGGCGGCGCACCACGGCCGCTCCGTCATCTGCGGCGAAGCCCTGCGGCACAGCGGGAGGTTACACGGCGCTAGCGGGGGTACACCGAGCGGTGGACAGCAGAGCCAGCAGCGGCACAGTGCAGTTAGCACAGGATCCGAGGTTTGAGGCAGCTAATATTATCGACGCCAGAGCTTTGTGAAGCCTCGGAGTCGGAGCCACCTTGATGCGTGCGGCGCCGAGACCCGGGCGCTACAGCTGCCGGCTACTGCACCGGGCGATAGGCAGCTGCCACAGGTGATAGGGCTGAACGATACCGACCCGGCCGAGGTAGGACGGAACGGATACGCGTGGGCGTGTGTTCAGGCTGGGGCCGCAGCACGTCACCGCCTGGAAAATGTGTGCAGTGGCGGACGCTGATAGCCGGAGCAGCTGCGGGTAACTGAACCGCGCATAACACACAACGCTGGGCTGCAGGTCTTGAATTTCAAATAATAACATACGCAAAAAGCTAAGCAAATGTGCAGAGGGGAGGTGACCATGGAGAGGTTACTGACTTCTTCATGACACATCATGGGGCTGTAGTCTTTTGACAATGGAGTAGATTATTACATTTCATTCATGAACAATAAACAATATCATGTGCAAGGTATATTGAAAAAGAACAAGAGTGTTCATCACAGTCTGTATGCAGCGCTACAGAACATTCTCATTTCTTCTGGAGCGAACTGCCCTGAAAACTGAATCAAGAGAGGTTCCAGCCAACCAAAAACAGCATTGGGTTAGTCTGAATCGACAAAGGCCATTGGCGAATAACCAGTGAAATAGGGCAGACGTGAGCATAGCATGATGCTAAATACGGAAAACATGAAAAGGATAACGAACCTCAAGAAAACAAGCTGCATTCTGTGGTCAATAGCTTGCGCCGCCCTATACGATGCGCGTTTAACCTGGCGGCGGATTCTCGCTGCCCGCGCGTCAGGTAGCCGCGCCGGTGTAACATCAGACCGTGGCGCCATGTGTCGGCTCCCGCGCCCTGCTGTCCGCCGCAGCGCCCGCAGCCCGTCAGCGTGGACTATCGTCACCGCTCCCGCCTCCGCCTGTTTGCCTCCGGGGCCCCGCCCCTCTCGGGTCACGTGTCTTCAATTGTGCAAAACTAGCGCAGCGTGCAAAATTTGTGCACACGAAACCGTGCATCAGATAGTACAGAGTTCTGTTGAAAATATATGGCTCGAAAACGCCTTTACGCATCGATCCACAAACAAGATTACCTACAACTCAAACAGCGAGCGAACTTACAATGACAGCATGAAGATGTTCTGCATAGTGAAGCGGCCACAATGTCAACCAAAGCATCCACTTTAGCAGAAAAAGACCCAAAGCTAACGCTCCGTTGAAAGATGAGCTGCAGATAAGACAGCCTGTCCCTGCAACAAGAGCAGTATATCAAACGGAAGGCAAACATACTTACCAGACAGACGCTACACTACAAGCGGAAAAGAGTAAAGCTGGTGTCAGCAACTTCGCCGCACCACCTACTCCTGGTCATTTTCCAACTGATATGGTGGTCTTTTGGAGTACGGCAATACACCCTCTTTTCGTAATTCGTTCGTCCCGAAGACTTTTGAGTTCACAAACACAGTTATGACGGTTATCTTGTTTTACGTTTATTTTTAATCAAACGCTTCTGCTCTGGCGTTTAAGATAAATGGCAGGAGGTATTGTCTGTACTTGAGGCGAACTTCGATTTTGTAACGCCGCAAAAAGTGCAATAGCGGTGAACCAATCACACGGTTCGTTGGAAGGCAATGTGTGCCCCAATGAGTAAAAGTTACATCATTGGAAGCTAAGAGCGTGCTGATTCCAAATATATGAAAATTAATACATGTTCCTCGAGGGCTTTTTGAGCAATGTTCGATTTGGTGTTGTTCAAATATACACAAGAATCTCTCTAACCTCCTCGCCACGGACATAGTGTTGCTGGATACCAAATGAAAGTTTAATAATCTGGGAAGAAAATAGCATTTCTTAAATCCACGCGTCGCATTTGGATTTTGAGTATCTGCCCTTTCTTTTTTTAAATATTTTTGCGTTCCCTTTCCCGGGAACATTTTGTGTTAGTTGCTAGTATCATTCATACAACGCACTCACACTATGTAGGCATGAGGGCATGAGGGCCATGAGCCCCACATGAGGGCCGCGGGCGAGAGACCGGACCGGTGGATAACTTTAAAGGCCGATCAGGCCCGTGCACCCGCAAACAGGGACGCCGGCTGGCACAGCGTTGATCCCACTGCTGCGGCGCGCACTCCCCAGTGTACCGCTATCTCCTGGGTAGGAGGCGGCCGCGGAAAATGCCGCCACAGGTCAGCCTTGATCCAGGGGCATTCCACACCCAAGTGTGGCGCCTTTGCCAACTACGCCACGGGGGTGGAGTATCTGCCCTTTCAATGATTAGGAGCTGGGTATTGCGCCCAAGGCACAGATTCGGCTTCTCGGCGCCGGAGGTTAGCCCTTACTGAAGCGCCGGTCAACAAGTGGCAAATTTCCTTCTCGTACTCTCGCTCAAAATACGCCAAATGTATCATCGTGCTGTGCTAATGACTAAGCAACAATACATTTACATATACGAACAATTCAGAATTCTGTCATTTCATGGTCGTGTCAGCATAACATGCATCTCAAATAGTCAACCTTTGTGCTATGCAATTGTAAAAATCCGCTCACGTCGGCGCCGAGCGGTGGTCCGGTTGTGCCAGACACTGTACCGGCCGCTGGCCGCGACCGGTTACGGGGGATGCAGGGTTCTGGCCAGTCGCAGTGCATGTCATGTCAGCTCACAGCTGGGGGAGTATAGCAATGTCCCACGTCGTTGCTGCGTGCGATCAGGCAAGAAAACGTATTTGTATTATTTGCCTTAACAAATCTTAGGATTATCTTTCACCCGCACTATTGGAGAAACTAAAACAGATACCAGGCAGAGCCCAGTGTTCGGCGGGGGACACACGCCTGCCTGGAGGTATCTGTTCTTGGTGCCGAGGAATGTTTCAATCGGGCTAAACAAAAGACAAACTCATCAAGATTAGAACAAATTATATATGTGAACGCATATCAGAGAGCCTGGAACTGTCGTTGGTGCCGCACCTTCCGTAAAAATATCGTCCCAAAAAAAGAAAATGCCACAATGTAGCAATGTGTATGCAGTATTTTATGCTTCAGTGAATGTTGGCTGTCTTTTGGACAAATAATTACGGTGTTGAAAACCATGGTTATATGAATCACAGCTCAGCTAATACGATAAGTATTGGGACACCAATCGGAACTTATTGATTATTTGGTTAGTTTGTGGCAGCATGATTGGAAAAAATGTAGAAGATATTGAAGATATTGCAGACCTGTTTATGCTGTTGTCAGATAATTGTCTCGATTTTTTTGCCTTGTTGTATCTAATCTTAATGGAACTTACTGAATTTGCGTTTCCCCTGTGCAAATGTTATACGTTCCTTATACGAAAAAGATACCTCATGTGGAACGTTCCGTCGTATGAGCGTTGTGGAGCGGGACCAAATAAGATGGGACTGGATGAAATTGCCCTGATTTCATCCACCACAAAAACAGCATTTTCAAAATTCCGAAAGAAAACCAAACGGGTAGGCAGAAATGAAGACAGAAGACTCCTTGGAAATACTCCGGGACGGAGTGGAACGCAATTGGCTAGGGTGAAATAATGTGGACGTAAAAATGTGTCCATGCTGACATCTACAAAAAGTATTTTGGAACTCTTCAATCTACAAACACACCTAGTCTTTTAGTTCTGCAAAATGAAAAGACGTCCTTATGGGTACAGCGTACTGGTAGTGGTACTTGGTAGTTTGGGTAGAATTTTGATGAATTTAAATCCCCCTCGAAATGAGGCTATTTTCTGTACATTCTCTGCACCTTCCTTCAGGTAGAACCTAACAACATATCAATTTTGCAGGATTTTTCTCATTGCTTCATTATTTATCTGCTCAGCATTTATTTGGGAAATAGTCGCCCAAACATTCAATAATATGCCTCACCACATTGAAGTAGTAGTGCGACATAAGTTGAAATCACCCTGCTATTCCTTTAGCCAATTAATCTCATTCTTTGTAACGTTGTTTTCAAATTTGACTTTTGGCCTATCATACTACAATTGTATCCCCGCCCCTGACGATTCATGTCTACCCATGGCCAGTCGCGGCTCGCGACCGCCCCGTCCGCCCTGCGCCACGGGACCAGGCCGGGTCAGGGCCTGGCATGGTTGGCTGGAAGGCGGAGTCTGCCTGCGCTGCCGTACAGCCTCTGACAAGGTGTCATCGCCCTGGAGAGCGAGTGTCAGTTTGCTTTCTCGATTGAGGACAACATAAATTGAAGAGTTTGAGATATGTGCAATGTTAAAACGACTATGAAATGGGAGAATACTGAATTGTTCATATTTGTAAAATTATTGTTGCTAAGCCATTAGCACAGCACGATGATATATTTGGCGTATTTTGAGCGAGAGTACGGGAAGGAAATTTGCCACGAGTTGACCGGCGCTTCAGTAAGGGCTAACCTCCGGCGCCGAGAAGCCGAGTCTGTGCCTTGGGCGCAATACCCAGCTCCTAATCATTGAAAGGGCAGATACTCAAAATCCAAATGCGACGCGTGGATTTAAGAAATGCCATTTTATTCCCAGATTATTAAACATTCATTTGGTATCCAACAACACTATGTCCGTGGCGAGGAGGTTAGAGAGGTTCTTGTGTGCATTTGAACAACACCAAATCGAAAATTGCTCAAAAAGCCCTCGAGGAACATATATGAATTTTCATATATTCGGAATCAGCACGCTCTCAGCTTGCTTTCCGATGATGTGACTTTTACTTATTGAGGCACACATTGCCTTCCAACGTCCGTGACCACCCTGCACCCCTACGGTCGCTTTTCGGGGCTTAGATGTGTTAATTTCTACTATACTGTACAACTAGTATTCGCATTGGCTATCCCCTTGAACAAGCTGTATGTACAAAAAAGGAACAACACATTTACTGGTAAAATTTTCACAATATTGGAGCATTTCCACTAGCACAATGCATACCCCATGAGCGATTTTCAAGCAGTGGTTGGTGCATGTTAGCACATCGCTTTGCCTTGCGAAAGTGCACCTGGCACAGATCTGCTTCTTCCTAGGAAACAAATATATCCAAATAATGAAAACATGTCAGATAAACCCAAAACGCATAGCTGTCTGACTGACTGACCAGCCACAGAGCTTCCACAAGGTACGAACAGGAACACAACGTTCTTTAAAGGTGAAATTCCACCTTCATAATAGGATTTGAACTGAGATAGCCATGTTATGAAGGATGCCAAGAAACCACTTGATCAACATCTTATTTCTCCCGAAATTTCCGTTCGCTTCTCCGCAAAACGGTAATATCTGCCCTAAGGGGTAAAATTAACTCCCCATTGACCCCTCTTCCTGGAAAGTCATGTGGTATGAGGGGACCGTGGGAGAGTGACGCATTTCCCGAGGCGGTGCTGCGCCCGGCGGACAGCGACGGACAGGTAGGTAGGTGCACGGAGAATCGATCGCTGCGCCCGGCGGACAGCGAAGGACAGGTAGGTAGGCAGGGTTGGAAAAAACCCGGGTTTTTTTGGAAAAAACCCGCTGGTCTGGGTTTTTTGCGGTTTTTTTGTGGGTTTTTCCGGGTTTTTTGTAGTTTTTTCCCTACATTGTTTCTAGATTCCTTCCACAGTAAGAACATGGATCAAAACTTTGATGGCATCAATATAATCGCTGCTTATCAGTCTGCCTCAGGTGGAGGGGAGGGATCCCATATTCCCCAAGCTGTTCCGAAGTAACCGATTGACGACAGCGTGCCTAGTTTTATGGCCACCAATTTAAGAAAATTGAATTCACTTTTGAGCCGAATAACACTTTTGGGTTTATTAACGCAACCACTGCTATGGTAATACGGCGTCGTCAACTCTTGTTCCTGTTCTTCTCTAAGTCGCCGAATTCTACCTACTCAGGATATCCACCGGACGTAATCCCGAGCAACCGCGTAGCAAGCAAATGTCAGATGCACCACATCACCGCGTCCCACAGGAATTTATTTTATATTTTCTTTTAAATCAGTAGCTCATATTCCTCACAGGGTCAAATGCTAGCGCTGAAAGTCTTACTCCGGTACACCAATAAAGGCCAAATCACAATTATCAGAGCATAGCAGGGCGTACCCATGATTTGCGCAAGGGGCTGTGGTGGAGGTAGGCTCGGGGGCACTGCACGGGGCCCTAAGTGCAAAGGTCGCTGACGAGAATAAACAAGAAAAGTCGGCGGTGTCATGGGATCGTGGAGTGAATCAGTCTGCTTCACGGGATTTTAATTGGCTGTCTTTACCTACTTTGCTTGTTTTGTTGCCTATCTAGCGAAAAAAACGCGTAGTATCATGCATTTTTCATGTAACCCGAGGACCATCTCTGGAGTGCTCCCAACACGAATTCTTTAAATTTCCCCAGATTTATTTGAGAAAAATTACCCGCCGCCTTAAGATAAAATCTCCCTCGCTCCCGATAAACTCTTTGGTCGCCCGAGAACGACCCTTGGGGCCCAAAGACCAACTCTGTGGGCCCCGAGAACAAATCTTGGGGTCTCGAGACCAACTCCAGGAGCCCCAAGGACCGAATCTGGGGACTCCCCGAAACCAACTTTCAGCCAAGTCCGAGACCAGCTCTGAACCCTCGCCCCGGTGGGGGTGTTTGAACACCTCCACCGGGTTTTTCCGGTGGCACAAAAAGTCTTACTTTGAATTGAAGCGAATGGTTGAATCTATCGGATTGAAACTTACACCACACAATAGGCCCACCGAGTGCTACAAAATATGTACTGGGATTTTGTATATCGATGACCTGAGGTCAGGTATGGACCATGACCTCTCCATTGGAAATACATGGGAAAACAGAAATTGGGCTGTATTTGTGTAAATATAGCTGAGAATACCTTCATATTCTCTAAATTGTTGTATCCTGGGTCCCTTTCCAGGTTCATGTTGCAGTTTTTGACCTGTGACCTCTGAGAGGTCGTCTGGGGCTGCTGAAGCAGGTTTTAGACTTAGGTCAATAATTTTGAATGAAATGATGATTCGGCTTTTATTTAGATACCATTGCGTTTGGATTGCTATTGCAAGCCGATTGATATGCACATTGACTATGCTAGGTTAAAAAGTGACCTTGACCTGACCTGAGGTCAGGTCATTTTTGTGTTTGGACCTAGTATGGTCATATTAGACATCATTCGATTTCTTGTGACGAGAGGAAGCGAATGGTGCCCAAAAATGATTCTAACTCAACTCTTTCAGATGCTAGAGCCCAAAAACTCAACTCAAAATGACCTTCTTTGACCTGTCATGCCCTCAATATTGACCTGGGTCAAAGTGACTTCTATACTTTCTTCATCCATTTGTATGAGCTATCCACCAGCTTTCGCGCTTTTTCGCTATACCGCATAGGGGCCGAGTTCGAGGGGATGTGTTCAAACAGCCCCCCCCCCACCAGGGCGAAGGTGGCTCGGAGGCCCTCGAAACCAACGCTGAGGCTCCCGTGACAAATTCTTAAAGGCCATTCGAAAGCAACCCTGGGCACCCCGAGAAAAATTTTCGGATCCCTCCCCCGAGACCAACTTTTGGGCCCTCAGAGATCAGCTCTGGGCGCCCCCTTGACAAACTCTTGAGGATCCCCCCAGAACAACTCTGGGAGCACCTGAACACTTTTGGGGCTCCAGAGGTCAAGTCTGGGGGCCGAGATATCAAATCTGGCGTTCCGAAAGTCGAATCTGGGCCCCCTAAATAAGACTTTGGGGACTCTGCCAGACCACGCTTGGGGCCCCGAGACATGCTACTGAGACTATCGGAGACAAACATTCTGACGGTGCCCGTGTTGTTATAATAAAATTTGGGAATCTAAATCGGGAAACGAGGGGGCCTTGCGGGAAGCACTTTACGGTGCTTAAGCTCAGCCAAAGCGAGGGGCAGGCGCCCAATTGCCAGCGCGCCTGGATCACAGCACCATGTGATTCCACCACCATAGGCCTTAGAGGTTTCATGAGCTGGACAAAAAACTAGCTGTATGTCTCGGGTCAAAGTCAGTCATGGTCAGTTACAGTGAGTGCTACTTTGGCATATTTTGACCCTGCAGGGATGTTTATAGAGCTCGACACGACGATGATGGGAATTTGTATGAACGAACAGCGTGGGGCGTAGGGGGTGACATTTAGTCCCCCGAAATTTGACCTTGCCATCGAGTCCGGCGGAGAAGGGAGGGGGTGTATCGCACTCTCATTTATCCCAGACAGCAGAGTGCCCCTGAAACGCTCTCTCCGTTGGATGGAATTTATTCTGTCGATGCATGCTGGCGAACATTCACTCAGCCGAACAATCTACCACCATCTCTCTCGCCTTAACCCAAACTATCTACCACCATCTCTCCTCCTTCTTTAACAACGAGTAACATTTTGCCAGTTTGGCAGCCTTAGCACTTCCCAGCCGGTTTCTAAGCTTCGTATGTACGGATCCGAGTGTGGAAAAACTACGCTCAATGCCAGCAGAGCTGCACGGAAGGTTCTGGATCACTTCCATCAGTTCGACAAAGCCCTCTGGAACCAACTGCGGGTGAGCAGACTTCTTTGTTCTGTTCAGGACGATACGCCACCACACGGCTGCAGTCACTGCCTTTGTTGCGTTCTCATTGAACATGGTCTCTGGAAGTTTCTTGTCCTGAGCTTCAAAAAGAAGAAGTGGGCCCACATATTGTGGGTCTTGTTTCTCCAGCCACTGATGCACCAGCTGCTCTTGCTCGCATGATAGTTTTTCACCTTTGTACACGGGATGCAACTTATAGGCAACAAGATGTACAGGTCGCACCCACTGATCGAACCTCTTCTGCAGAATATGTTGGTGGTGTTGAAGCTCTTCATCTTGAAGTAGGTGCAACCAGATGTCCACTCCCTCTGCTGCGCAGCATGTATCAGCCTGCAGTCTATTCAGGGTAGTGGATACGGTTTCGAGCTGTCTCTGCAGTTGAACTGCGCCCCTGAACACCCCATTGTTCTCCACGATCCGCGTAATTCTTGGTTCCATCTCCTCGTGCTGAGAGGAAATGGTCACATAGTGAGGGTAGTTCCTTACGTACGTTTTGACACACTCTTCATGTGAGGCCCATCTTGTCTCGTTTGGGAGCTGTGGTTTCACAGAACTTTCAATGGCATCCAGCCATGCTGCTGGTCGGTGATGAGTACGAAAGTACTTCTGCACTTCCACAATTTGAGCCACCAGGGCCTTTGGGGACATCTCGATCTGAGCTAGGTTGATGTAATGCGAGGCACACCCGAGGGTTATGAAGTCCCGTCTTTCCTTTTCCAGAATTTTTCTAGTTGCCTCCATTTTTGCTTCGTTGTCGCTGATATATCCTATCACTTTGCAACCATACTGCCGCTCACATCTCTCGATTTCCTCCCCTGCAATTCTTGCTATATATTCAGCCGTCTTTTTGTCCTCTCCTGTCGCGATAGCGTTGACGAAGAGCGCTTCCTCGCCCGTGTGTAGGCTGGAACCGATGATGGGGCTGTTGTGAACATTTGACCAGCCATCTTGGATGAGGACGACGTTCTTGCCTTCTAGACGTCTCCTGAGTGTATCTTCGCACTCCTCTGACACCTCATCCAGGAGGTGGCCAGCTAACTCTTTCCTGCCCGGTGATTCGTACGTGCCTCCCCTGCACATCTGTACAAAATTTTTGCATATGGGGATTATCAACCGCATTAAAAGCCAAATTTCCTGCGTAAACTGCCCTTGCGAACTGCTTGTCCAATTTTTCCTTCATTTTCTTGTCGGTTTTTATGGCCCACTTATCCACCTTCGGCTGGGTAAGCTTTGATGGTCCAGGCTCGTCGTGTGCCGAAACTTCGTCGGCTTCTTCGATACGGCGCTTCTTCGAGCATCGTTGCAGATGCGCTTTTAACCTTTCCACCTTTGCGCTCACTTCAACTTTACACTGTTTGCACTTCGCTTTATCTTTTCCTACCTCAAAATGGTCCCATTCCAGGGCTTTGAGCCGGCCTGGCTGAGGCATCTTTAGGCCTGTCCTCACGTTAAGCTGGCGCAGGAATGAATGGCGGCCAATTTTGGCGCCCAAACGGGTATTTCCCCTTGCGAGTGCGTCCCGTGCATTCCCGATTCAATTAATCGGTTCCCGCGTGTCAAGTTAACGATGGGTCTTCCATTCAGAGGATTCGGGAAGCGGATGCTAACGTTAATCAAGGGTTTGTCGATAAGGGGCCGATCTTAAACTATGAAAAATTTGTCAAGGTGTTTTCGTCATAGGCGGATCCAGGATTGCCGGTCGGGGGGCGCCATCTGGAGCAGGAGGGCGTCACTTTTGACCGGAAAGACCTATCAGGTGGGCGAAAACCCCTATTGGAGGGGCGCCGATTTTCGCATCCAGGGGGGAGTGGGAAGCGACATTTCAGGGGGCGCCGAGGGTTGACCGGGGGGAAGTTGCCCCCTTTGCCCCCCCTGGATCTGCCTATGGTTTTCGTCCAGTGGCAGATACAGTCGGACTAAGTGGATCAAGTCCCCTCCCTCTCCAACGTTGGAGCCCCGACAAGGATTGCATAGCTGGACGCTGCTCGGGACACTGACGGGGATGCGCATTGCGCAAGCTTCCTACCCCCCACCCACCATCCCAAATGAAGTCCTTGATCTGTTTCTGATTTCAAACACCCCAATCCCTCCTCTCCCATCACTGTTCCGTCACTTTTTGACAACCCCACCCCCTCCATGTCATGGTGTCTCTTTAGCACCGACACCCGACACATCAGGACACTTTAAATCAAAATAAACAACTTAAAAAATTATGAACTTAAGGGTACCCAATCCACAATTTAACAGTGAAAATGAAACAAAAAAATGTCCGATGTGAAAAGCACGTCCCGTGGCATGGATCGTCACTTTTGGCCACCCCATAGTTATTGCATGGTACCTCACTTTTCGGCCGTCTGGGCGCAGGGACAGGGTAGGGGGGCAGAACGGGCAACGTACACCCACATTTCAGAGGGGGATGGTGCCCACCCAACTTGGAGCCAACCCAGAACATTTTCCGTCGACAAATCAAGTGATAGGCCGGTCACATTTGGCCCCAAAGCGTCAACGAGTTGTTCCCCCTCCAACTTTAAGAAACTTTCTGCGCCTGTGTTCGGCCGACACTCCCCCTCTGACGGTGACGTTATTTATGAAGAGCCCATGAGTCGTCTCTCAATGAAGCCCGGCCGAGCCACAGAAACAGCAAAATCAGTCAGCAGTGTGGGTGGTTTGTCCGCCCCTCTGCCGGCGTGTTACTGACGCTGTGGCGCCTCCCTCCCTTGGTTTCCCTGTTCCCTCTCCTTGGTCCCTCTCTGCTCCTCCCACGCCCTCCTGTCCCCAATTGCGCGCTGCACGGTTGAGTGTTGGCTTCTCCTTGCTGACCTGGTGTGCTGACGCCTCTACCCTCGGATCCGAACTTTAATTGAGCTTACCGTTAATAACCATATAAATATATACATGGGTTGAAATCTGGGAAAACTGCATGATAGAGCAAAACTAACGTCATATTCAGAGTCAGTGTTAGTCCTATCCAGCCACCGCTACCTGCGGCGAAAAAAGAAGATAAAATCTGTGCTGAACAATGGGAACTTTGGACGGCATGTCGATTTTCTGGAGCCATTTACCTGGTAAAACTGCAAGAATATCCCGGTGCAGTTTTCCAGCGGGTTGCCTAAGTCGCCATATGGTAGCAATTCTACCAAATTTTAGAAAATTGCACACATAACAAGGCTTGGTAGCTTTCATAGTGATGTTAATAGCAATAAAAACTAATTTCTTCCACAGGGGCAACTAGAAAATGAATTATGAAAAAACCCGGGTGGGTTTTATCCATTAAAAAACCCACTAAAAAACCCAAAAAACCCGGGCAGTGGGTAGTGGGCAGTGCCAACCCTGTAGGTAGGTGCCCGGAGAATCGATCGCTGCGCCCGGCGGACAGCGAAGGACAGGTAGGTAGGTGCCCGGAGAATCGATCGCTGCGCCCGGCGGACAGCGAAGGACAGGTAGGTAGGTGCCCGGAGAATCGATCGCTGCGCCCGGCGGACAGCGAAGGACAGGTAGGTAGGTGCCCGGAGAATCGATCGCTGCGAGCCAAATCACGGCAATTGCTGTTTTCGCCGCGCCGCAGTTACTTACTGAAACAGGCTACCGGTCCGATGGGGCCAGATGTCTGATGTAAACGCACAGGTACACAGTCTAAATGCGTGTGATGTGATACTTGGCTGGTAGTAATATGAACAAACATGAACATATTAATACCTGTCCAGCTCACAACTCATTCTGTAGTTCACAAAAAAATTGGGAGGTTTCATTCAGCCTGCCAGCAACCACCTTCTGGCTACGGCTTATCCTGGACGCACACTCTGGTGGGTTGAACCAGGAAGTATTTGGACAGCGGAATCTATCCGAAAAATTGTACAACCTGCGGCCCGCAGAAGAAAACATCGGCATCAGCTGGTACAACACACATGATAAGGAGAATCCATGATATTAAGACCGATGAAAGAATTAGCCCGGAACACGACGGCAAACATATGTTATGATGTTTTTAAGGCGAACACATTCGGCCGCTCAACTGTGGCGCGTTGTTGCATGCCGATAAAACGGTGGGACAGGCACTCAATAATATCATTATAACTGTTTTCGGCCATCGGATGCAGAGCTTATCATTTCACCCATGTCAAGACGAATTCTTAGTGTTATTTGGGATGCTTTCCTAGCTGATTATGATTGTTTTTTCCGGATTAGCGAAGATATAATTATGTCGAATTTTCTAAGCAAATGATAATCAAAACCACCCAGCGTATTTTTGGGACCAGGTAGAGGCAAACTTTCGTAAAAAGGTCAGAGACATATCAAAGGTTACCACAATGTCCATATGCTAGGAATACGTAGTAGTGAACTTTTTTCGCTCGTAACCATGTCTATTTCTCACAGGTTGCTGCATGTAAACGATATTGAAAAGGCACATGCTTCGGAGCCTGTGAAATAAATGCAGCACGCCCAAGGAAGAAACTAATTATTATTTCGAATGCTCCACTGAATTCTCAGATGCTTTGTTTCCATTCCATATGATTTCTGAGAAGTCACTATTGAGGTTTCATCTCCTTTTCAGGTCTGCTGCATCACTATACCATGCATTGCAGTACAGCGAAGAGGGAGGAGAGACGGGAAGCGTCTGGTTTCCGGGAATACCCTTTTCTCCACAAACAGTAAGTTCAGAGACGAATAAAGCACGAAACCAGGGTTTTTCGCTACTTTGCCCAGCACTGATCTCGTAAGTTCAAACCCCAAAGAGGCGAGAGCTTCCCCTTCAACCTGAGCGGTTAGGGTGCCCTCTAGAGAGTGAGAGGGTGCCGGGATAATTAAAGCCACACCACAGGCCCAATGCTCGCTGGTATTGATTCTTGCTACCTCCCGAAAAATGTGCTACGTGGAATTATTTCTATGAGGAAACTTATACGGAGAAAACTCAGCACTCATGGGTCACCTGTAGCTATCATCACATATTTTCATTCAACCTTTCTCGGTGGACAAAAATAGTCATGGGATCACGACATCAACTGAGTAGAACCTGTTTTTATTCAAAGATAGTCAGAATTCGGCAGTACCGCGGGACGGACTCCGGCCGAGAGACCTCAAAACTGAGCGCGGTACCTACTCATGAAAAACGTTATTGCAGAGGAAAGGACCGCAAACTAAGAGCCAGCTCTCCGGGGCACGTGCGAGCAGTCAGGAACACTGTTTCGCAGTCGGCAAAACCGAGGACGGGCTAATGCACTCCGCTGCAGCTGAGTCATTAAAATGCTAATTTCTCCACTGTGCAGCTCGCAGAGAACGCATCAGGGGAAATTAACTCGCCTTCCAAGTGCCAACGCTTCAAAGCAATGTTAACGACACGAGCCATTGGCATGTGATATGAGCTAAGTGAATTGCACCGATTCCGGCCGAGCTCGCCTCCATTGTGCAGGGTGCTCAGATGTTCCGCTGGGTTCGTGTTCCAGCAACTGAGAAGTCCGCCCCCTGCGGAGTTTTATCTCATTCAATACCTGCTCCCCGGGTCCAGGAAGGTCGGCTCTGTGATCTGCCTTACTTGCTGGTATTCTGCCAACCAGCAAATTGAACATAAGACGAAACGGCATACCTCCGGCATGGGTGCTGACACCCCTCCCCCTCGGATGTAGGTTTTGAGGTGCAAGAAATGCAGAATCATCAACAGTACTGGTTGTTTCCGCACAAATTTGTTGGAAATTTTTGACCGAATGTTCTCTTTTTGAAAATTATATACTAAATCATATGTAAGCGATAGGCTGACAGCTTAAATGTGGTGCCGATAATGCAACTTAGTTCAATGCCGTGAACAGAACGAGCCACCCATTTTTTGTTGAAGACTTGTTTTATTCCAAGCGTCTTCGAAAACATTTTGTTGCATTCTTTTTAAGAAACTCACAGATAAAATTGGCAAAGTTGCCACGGCAGAGCCTGTTTACGCCGTCATCGTCCCTTAGGGGCTGTTCACATATGATGTCAGCGATCTAAGGGAGGGGGTCTGACATTTGCTGACAACTGCTGACCGGGGGGGAGGGGAATGTCAGAGGAACATAATTGAAACATACCATTTTGTTCTTATGTCAAAGCGAGTGTAATTTGTATGTTCCTTTTTTACCTTTTACTTGCTGTACCCTTGGCGTTTTTCACTATTATTTTAAGGTGGACGAAGGTTTTGCTGACGAGGGGGAGTTTGGTAATTACTGAAGATTACTCACGAAGGGGAGGGGTAGCCAATTACTGACGGTTGCTGACAAAAGAGGGAGGGTTCGGATGCCTCCAAACTTTTATGGTGCCATATGGGAACACATGGGAGCCCCTTATCCCACAGCAAAGCAGCTTAGTAACTCGTCTGCTCTCGTGATATAGCCCGTGAGAGGGATGCTGAGTTACGGATTTTACATTACTGATTTTTTCCAAAACACATCTGAGGAGGCCGGTTTAAGTAGCAGTTTTCCCTCCTTCCAAGTCCGACTGCAATGGGACCAAAGGTGTCACCGTGTCAACAATCCGCAGTTGTGGTCACGTGGTAAAAAATCGACTGGGTCAACAACAACTGTAGTTCAAGGCACGACTTTGGGGGCAGGAAATAGGACAGTAAATACTGGTGTTGAAGCGAAGCGGAACTCATCGTCACGTATCCATGAGCTGCAAAGAACTGACAACGATCAATGCCGTATCCAAACTGAAACTCGTGAGCAGGCATTTAAGGTAGAAATCAACTATTCAAAGTATAAACTACTCAGCCAGGTGTGTGTGTATACGCGGGTCATGTCGAAGTCAACACTACCCATGGCGTACACGGCATAAGATAAAGCGTAAATAATTTTTTCACACTCTGGCAATGGGCTGACCCTGGTCAGTTGACTTCGTGAACATTCCACGAAATGGAAAATGTATCCTTATTACGAACAGCTTTGATAGCTCTGATGACTTGTGTGAATTTGCTCGCATTTTTTCGTAAATAAAGACACAATTTCATCGAATTGACTAGAAGCAGTGGTCGTCAATTTCTCCGTCTGGTTACAGTGCCTTGTCTATGCAATTGGCAGCAATTGGTATAGTACAGACCGACGTGGAGGGGCCTTTTCTCTAGCTCGTTTGTTATTTGGATTTTGGGGCGCGACAACCATTGCAGTCATACAGCCCTCATGACATTTTCTCTAGCTGGGCTTCCAAGCCAGGAAATCAGCGTTTTATCGATTAACGCATCAATCAAGCCCGGCTTTGAGGCGGGTAACTTCTTTCTCGCACTCTGGTGTTTGCGAAGGTTCGCGTGCCCTGTAGGTCACTTTATTTATTTATTAGCAGCGAACAGCCACAGGTCACGACCCACTTACGGCTGTGAATGGGAATTGTTCTTCTACTGATGGGAAATGGTTCTTCTGGGCACAATGGTATCTTCGACAAGATAGTCATGAGACGGGACGGACAACTAACCGAAGCAGGCACGGGCCAGCATCGGCCGGGCCCGGGCCCAGATTGCGCAGGAGGGTGCGCGTACTACAACAAACACTATCAGGAATCCTTTGACCGTGCTCGGCTCCGGTCCCTCGGACTGCCCCGGGCGATGAGTGGCCTGGAACTGCGACCCGCAGGCGTGGGGGCGGCGGCAATTGCACAGGCAGCGCCGCCCCTCCGCAGCCGGGAGACCGGCGGCACCCGCAGCTCAGCCTGCTCCATAGTGAAGCGGGGGACCGGCGGGCCCTGCGGCTCAGCGTACTCGATATTGAAGGCGACCGATCCAAAAACACGGCAACCTTTTACAGATCCACAGTACATATCACGAACGATCGTTATGGGACGGCTTTATTCTGAGTTGGTATGTACGATTTGTTCCACAGATGGGTCATTCCACCATATATCGACCAAGGCATAAAACCCTACTATTTTTAATTTCCTCCAAAATTAGTATATGGGGACTCACAAGGGCGTAGAATCCGCCCATGGCACCCAAAAAATTATTCAAAAATTGGTTTGAGAGAAATGGCCTCCGGAAATTTCTGAAGGTCATAATACAGGCATTGATTAGAATGTTTATAGCTCCAAAAGTTTTCAAGCGATTTCTGAAAATTGTAAATTTTTAGGATTTAAATTCTACGGGCAACATTTTGGCTATCTTTTATTTTGAAATTCAAACAAAAAATGTTTGGTGACCTCATGACCTAGTTTTATAACGGTGACCTTGACCCGTACTACAATGAAATTAAAAAATTATCTTGAAAGCGTTTTGACATATGGTAGTAGTCTTTCATACCAAATAAAGAAAAAATGGCTTTCGAAATGCATATACTACTTTTAGCTTCATATATATATAACACTAGGGCTGGGGGGATCCAGTTGCGCGTAGCTTCCGCCCGCGCTCTCCTTACGCCCGCGCTGATTTGAGCGGAAGTCAGCGCGTAAGCGATTTGGAGGGATGTTCAGGAGAGAGCAATCGCGCGGAGCTCCGCGCCCGCGGGAATTGGCGCGGTGCATGGAGGGCAATCCGAGGCGGCGGTGAATACCTCCGGCGACCGTAGTAAATGGACGTTAGGGCTTAAATTCCCATAGAATATGGTGCTTTTCTGGCCGTAGTAAACTCGCGTCATAGGTTACAGCCTGCTGACTGCTGAACGGTGTCGGATTTCCTGGCCGACTGTGGGGGGAGGGGATGAGAGGAAGACACGGCCCCGCGCTGGGAGGTGAAGTGATGATAAAAGTGCTCGGATCGGATAAAGGGAAAAACTTTAGCCAGAAACGACAATTATACTTATATAGTGACCATTATAAAGTGGGATTTCCACATAAAGGAGACATACATGTGAAAACGATGTAATTTGCCTTAATCCAAATGTGTTTTTATGTTAAACCTACCTCAAGTCGATTTATATGAGCAGGACACTGGCCTCACGAAATTGGATTAGTCAGAGCAATGTGGGAGAGATGAGCCGGGCAGGCCCCAGGAAGCCTGGCTCGGCAAGTGCAGCGCAATTCAGTTTGAAATTTATTCACGAATCGAACCCTTATTCGGTGCATTTTCTCAAACCTATTCAAGTCATGTTCACTAGCGGATCTAGGGGAGGGGGTTGGGCACAACAGGCAATTGCCCCCTGTTATCATCTATCGGCTCCGACGGGGGTTCACCGCCTGTCTTTAGCCTGTCACGCGTATGTTAAGACTGATCTTTTTGACAGTGGCCTTTAAGTCACGCCAAAGATGTTGCAAGTGGTTGGGTGACTTTCTATGGACACGGGGACATTTCTATGGATATCCTCACGCTCACAGTTCTCAGGGTGAACTGAGTTGTCGCTGGCGTTCCATGTAATCCTCGACGAGACCGCTCGGGGACGGTGAGTGGTACGAAACATGAGATACGTCCTGGTCCGAAAAAGGTGTATTGGAGGGCAGTTAGCATTACGGCTGGTGGTCCACTGGCACATCTGCAGTGATCATGTTTCATCTTCGATCTGTTTCATCTCTGATCTGTTTCATGTTACATCATGTTTCTCTTCGCCTGTGTCTCTTCTGGGGATTTCCCAGTGAGATGCTGGGAGTTGGTGGGCCTCGATTATTATTATAAAGACATGTTTTGTCGACCGCAAGTCATATAACTTGGATTCATTGACATTTCCAATACCTTTTCGTTGCTTTAAAATGATCATACAGGCTTCCGCGCTGTTGAGAAGACGCGGAAAGTTAGCGCGTAAGACGGCGAGTTACGACACTACTTCCGCCACAACTTAGCTGCGCGCTGATAGATCCCTCCAAAAGCCGCTCCGCGTTAACTTACGCCCCCGCGCAGCTGCGCGCTATCTACCGCGCGTCCGGATCCCCCCAGCCTAGGTGTCACTGTGGAGCTATGCTATCGTAACTCATGTTCTAATTGACTTGCAACTTTAAAATAAACACATTTGGAGAATCAAAATCAAGCAGACAACCTAGAGTTGAAGCATTTTAAAACAACCACAGGAATAGGAGGTTACCCTCCCCTATTTTGAATTCACATTATTGTCCCTTTGGAAATGAACTTAGCTGTTGTAAATGCCGTGTATGGTTATTTGGATCATTGTACATTTTTTTAAAATGAATGTGTTCCCGTCGCATTGAATCACCGAACTATGATGTCATTTCCAGAAGCATTTATCCCGAACCCCACCGGGGTCCGGCGCCACCTTCGCCCCACTGGTGGGCCATCAATGCCCCTAACTCCGAAAATATGGAAGTTGGCGCAAAGCTGCAAAAAGGCATTAAAAAGCTCATGTGAATTCAGTAAGATTTTACTAACACGTTTAAGCGCTCAGGTCTCTATTTGACCTCCAGAGGTCAAGTTATGTCATGATAGGCTATTTCCAGTAAAACATGCAATCCTTAAGAAACCTGAGCATAGCTCTCACGCCATTAGAGCCATTGAGATCTAGCAAAAATAATTTGATAGGAAAATGCCAGGACCTCCTCCGCTATGTGGAACATAATGGCCTCCCGCCAATGGTTTGACCTCCAGAGGGTACCTCGTGACTTAATATGACCTGAGGTCTCGAAAGGTAAGAAAGTGACCGTGTTGTATATCAAATGAAAACTAGTGACGAGACATACACGATGACCTTCCATTCAGTGTTGTAGCGTAATTAGGTCAAAAGTTATCGTCAAAATACTGTTTTTGACCTCTGGTGACCTCTGATGATCTCAGATAGGTCAAAGGGCAATATCGCCCCTGGGATCCATGAAAGGGTGTCCAAGAACGCTTGTCTGAGCAAATTGAGCATTTACGATCATTTTGTGACTTTTAGCTCATAAGACAGTTTTTCCCATGCTTTTTCTATGGAAGAGGTTACCTGGCGACCTGACCTCAGGTCACCAAATCTGAAAATCCCGAAGATAAATTTTGTATACTCCGGAGAGGTCATGAATTCTCGAAAGTTTTAAATCGATCGGCTTAGAAATGTAGCTATGGTAGAGCTCAAAAGTTAAAGTGAGGTGACCTTGGTTGACCTCGCCTGGTGACCTGACTTAGGGTGACCCGGGGTAATAAATTTCAGGGATGATGGGAAAATAATGGGGTAAGATGTAAAACCCTCAACCGCGGTGCTTCCCCTCGTTGGTTTTCTGTTGTTCCGAAAAAACTTTAGGGGGACCATCGATTTCATTATTCTAGGTGGGGCGAGGGTTAAGGAAGATTTTTTGGATTTTGAGGCTTTGTGTCGCGTTTCCCCGGACGTAGGTTGAATTTAAAATATTTTATGACCTCAGTTCGACTTTTATAGCCTTTGGTAATCTCTTGTCGCATTTTCAAACGTGTTTAAACTTGACCTATGTTAATCTCGTAGTGAATTTTGCTCAGCATACTCATTATTTTAGCTCTTTTATAATGAAGAAGCTTTAGGCACTAAAAAATCATTGTTGACTTTTAGTGGTGCATTGCATTGCATGGGACTGGTTCAGGGCTCAAAAGTACTCCTGATAAGTGGAAGTAACTAGTTCAGAGTCCACAACATTTAAATGGACTATTCACAAGCCATTCTGAATCCTTTACGCCAATTTAGTGAGTTTCTAATCATATGTCACTGCTTAAACCCCCTTCAAGGACAAATTAGTTCAATGGTTGAAAAGGGTGAAGTCAGTTTTGGAAGAAAAACGTCTTATTCAGTGTCATTTTCATGCAAATTGACTATTCATAAGAAATTTTGCATCAGGTACGCCAAGTGCCTGCTTCATCATGTGTTATTGCTTACACCCCCTTAAGGTCAAATAAGGTCAAATTTCGAAAAAGGTCAAGTCCATGTAATATGCAAACCAACTAGTTTAGTGTCCATATCATTCAAATTGACAATTCATAAACCATTCTGCATCATTTACTCCAAGTAAGTTTGCTTCTTCAATTGTTATTGCTTACCCCCTTCCAAGGTAAAAAAGGTCACAGGTTGAAAAAGGTTAAACCCGTATCGGACGCAAGTCAAATAATTCGGTGTTCATCTCATTTAGAAATATCGAATTTTAACACGCATCTGTAGCCGTTATTCGACACAGAGATATCACTGAGGTCACGCAAGGTCAAATAAAGATCATTGAATGTCAAGAAAGGTCATAAAAGGTCTTACCTGATAAAAATGAACCTCGAAGGCTGGAAGAAAATATTCTGGGACAGTTCATAAGCAAATGATGTAAAAGGACGATAAGAGCCTGGAGCATTCACGTGAAAACGGGTACAGGCGCCCAAATGACCCCAACATGCCTCCACTCTTGAGGTCATAACTCCGTGACCTTGAAGGGTAGGAAAAATTATTTGCAAGATGTCCGCAATGAATGCGTCAGAGGCTATACAACATTTCAAGACTCTAACTTAAGAAGCTTGTTTTCAATTCTTGAAAAACCTGAGGGAGGTTGCAACACCTCCCCCCCTGTACGTGTAAGGGTTAACACCTCCTATGGCGTTAACGGGAAAGAAATTGGTTGAAAAGTCCATGGCGCCCCTCTTAAATTCGGACGCTCCGTCGTCACTGGCATTAACCATACTGTTACGATGGTACGATCCATACCATACGAGTTACGATGGTACAGCTCCATAGTGACACCTAGTGTCACGTTTCGGAAGTGAGAAGTAGTATAGTTAGTGCGAAAGCCATATTTTTTATTACTTTACCTTAAAGAGTATTTCCAAAGGTAAAAATGCTTTTACACGAATTTATTAATTTCACTGTACTGCGGGTCAAGGTCACCGTTCAAAAACTAGGTCACGAGTTCATGACGTCAATTTTGCGGAAATATAAAAATCGAAGATAGCCAAATTGAAATATACTAACTGGTGAACAAAAATGTAAAATATCGTTACAATCCTTAATGAAATGGCAGAACTATAGGCTTTCAAAACAATGCCTACATGGTGACCCCCAAAAATGCCGGAGGCTATATCTGCCATACCAAATTTTCAAATAATTTTTTGGCGCCATGGTTAGATTCTACACCTTTGAAACCCCCTTGACACCAATTTTGGAGAGAATAAAAAATAGAGGGGTTTTATTTTACGAAATTTTTGGTCGATTTATGGTGGAATGACCCAGATAGCTGTTAACAGAAAGTGTGCAGCTTGAGGTTCATTTCTAATTTTTCCCAGCTTACTTTCCTTCCTTTTCCCTCCTCAAGCCCGAACGGTTTCTTTACTACTTGATTCCAATTTTAAGCTCGGGGCATCTGATATCCCCTTTAATTTCCACGTTTTTGCGTCACAATTCGAAGTTTCGTCTACGACGAGGCGCCTTTTTTGCTCACTGCCCATCTCTCTGTAACAGATTCTTACATCGATCATCGCAGCGCACTGCTCCCGCCTTTTTCAGGAGTTGCTTCCCGCCATAATTCGGTTAGCGTTAATCCTCGGACACTCGGAGCCAGCCAGCCGGCGGCCGGCTAGAGTCCAGGCTTCACCGAAACTGGTCCGTGACCAGCATGGCTGCTGAGGGCGTCGGTGTGACGCAGCCACACCACACGTGTGACTCGGCCCGGCGGCCGGATCAAACACAGCCCATCGGCCTTGGGCCACCGTCGAAACCAGACACCTGCAATCTGCTACTGTGGTCAGCTTAACCTTGCCTGTTATATGTATCTTATGTGCGATCAAGGTCATAGGGACCAGTCGACAGAACACCAGGTAGGGTCCCTATCAGGATTCCCGGGTTGGGACAACTGCGCACTTCCACGGGTTTCATGCTCACGACAAGTCCAGATTCGCCTCATACTACCCGTCACAAAGATAGAGCCTTCAGTGAGACAACAGTGAGCCATCCAGCCAGTAAAAATAGAATACATAGTTCTGAGTCCGCCGGAGTATATGAAATCGATGGCAAAAGCACTGTTCCAGAAATTTGAATCTATCCTGTCCTTTCAGTGCGATTCGCTTGTTTTCCGCTGCTCATTTCCAAGTGGTTCAAAATCAGCGGCTGTTGTCAAAGGGTAAAACTTCTAACGAGTGAGATGGAGGAGGCGTAAATCAGGCAGTTCGTTATGAATTTCACTCATGGCTATCAACTCCCAGCTAAAAAAGACCTCAGAATTATCATCTGGCGACAACAACCAGGAAAATCATACAATGTAAACTCACTAGGGCGATGACCTAAGCTAAAAATTATTGTTAGATATAAAACCAGCAGCGTGGTGCAGCATGGAGCCGTCAGGTTCACCTTCAGATGATACCCACATCCTCCCACGACCCAGGCATGTATTCTGACCAACGGCGTATGAATTGACGCACGATAGCAACACAAGTCTAGTCTCCTGACCGACCGCCGCCTGTACACTCGGTACACCCACAATTACACCTCACCCACCATGGCTGGAGGTCTCTTCTCGATTCATTCATAGGTGAACCTGAACGGGTTGGTAAGGACGTGCTAAAACAAACCCCACGAGTGACCTCAATCCACAGGATTCTGACCACTCCACCCCGCGGGATCTCCACCCATGTCATGATGCCTCTCACCGTGAGGGGGTGTGGCGGACGCCGTCACCGGTCAGACGAGGGTCCACCGGCACAGTATCCCACTCCGACATAGGCGGCAGCAGGCGCTGACGCAGAGGCGACGCACGGCACATCTGGCGGACAAAGCGGCAACTAAAGGTTGCAAACCTGCCCGTCCCAGCGTAGCGCTACAAATGTGTAGCATAAGGGCCGCCGCTGATTAGTGGAAAGTCGCAATCCCATCAAACGGGGCGCAATAGAGTGGCTGATGTTAAAAAATTCACACGGTTTGACAACCCAAAGCAAGAAAAGGGCAGACAGCGCCACGAACATCTTGTTATCCGTGCGCTACGCTACCCCACGGATACCATTCAGAGAAAATATCCATGCCAAATGCCACCCATGCAGGGGCGCAGCCAGGGGGGGCACAGGGGGCACGTGCCCCCATCGGTGCCGGGGTGCCCTTTTGATTGTCAGGTGGTGTGCCCTCTTTGGGCCGTGCCGCTCGAAATTTAGTACCCTACGTCGTTGAGCCTAGATGGAACTAGACTGCATTTAGTGATTTAAGCTATTGTTTGACAATTAAGTGCCTTTTTGGTCAGTTAGGGCATTCTGTCGCCTTTCCAAGCACCCGGGAAGAGTAAAGGCACGTAATCCGTTTCCAGATAATGCCTCATCGTCGCCAATAATCGTACGTCTGGAGCTCATCTGGTGCCCCCCTGGCGGTGATCATGTGCCTTCTGAGTTGATCTGATGCCCTCGTAGTCAATCTGGTGCCCCCCTCCCCTGAATAAATCATTGTGCCTTCTGAACCTATATAATGCTCTCTAAGTTAGTCTGATGCCTCCGAGCTTGCCTGCTGCCCTATTAGCTGTTTTAGTGCCCCTTGAGCTGATCCGGGCCCCCTGAACTTATTTAATGCCTCCCGGAGTTTATCTACTGTCCAGGGGGGCACAGGGGGCACGTGCACCCATCGGTGCCGGGTACCCTTTTGATTGCCAGGTGGTGTACCTACCCTCTTTGGGCCGTGCCGCTCGAAATTTAGTGCCCTGCGCCGTTGAACCTAGATGTAACTAGACTGCATTTAGCGATTTCAACTATAGTTTGACAACTAAGTGCCTTTTTGGTCAGCTAGGGCATTCTGTCGCCTTTCCAAGCAACCGGGAAGAGCATAGGCACGTAATCCGTTTCCAGATAATGCCTCTTCGTCGCCAATAATCGTACGGGTGGAGCTCATCTGGTGCCCCCTGGAGCTGATCATGTGCCCTCTGAGCTGATCTGGTGCCCTCGTAGTCAATCTGGTGCCCTCCTGAGAAAATAAGTGTGCCTTCTGAGCCTATAAAATACTCTCTGAGTTAGTTTGATGCCTCCGAGCTTGCCTGGAGCCCTTTTAGCTGTTTTAGTGCCCCTTGAGCTGATCCGGGCTCCCTGAGCTTATTTAATGCCTCCCGGAGTTAATCTACTGTCCAGGGGTGCAGCCAGGAAGGCACAGGGGTCACGTGCCCCCATCACTGCCGGGGTGCCCTTTTGATTGCCAGGTGGTGTACCCAATTTGGGCCGTGCCGCTCGAAAGTTAGTGCCCTAGCCGTTGAACCTAGATGTAACTGGACCGCATGTAGCGATTGAAACTATTGTTGGACAACTTAATACCTTTCTCGGTCAGCTAGGGCATTCTATCGCCTTTCCAAGCACCCGGGAAGAGTATGGGCACCTAGTATGTGTCCACCTAATGCCTCATTGTCGCCAATAATCGTACGGGTAAAGTCAATCTGGTGCTCCTTGAGCTCATCTCGTGGCCTCTCAGCTGGTCTTGGCCCCTTAAGCTGATTACTTGCCCTCTAAGCTGATCTGGTGCCCCTGAGTCAATAGAGTGCCCCATTGAGCAAATACTTGTGCCTCCTGAACCTTTATAATGCTCTCTGAGTTAGTCTAGTGCTTCCGAGCTTGTTTGGTGCCCTAATAGCTGATTTAGTGCCCCTTGAGCTGATTCGGGCCCCCGAACTGATCTCATGCCTCCCCAAGTTGATTCTGTCTCCTAGGTCAATATGGTGCCTCTTCAGCTGATTAGGTGCCCCCTCAACTGATTATTGATATCTCCTTAGATGGTCTGGTCCCCCCCCTGAGCTGGTTCGGTGGGCCCTGAGCCTTCCTTGTGTCCCCTGAGCTGTTACGTTGCCCCCTGAGCTGATTTAGGCTCCTGCCATAGTCTGGGGGGCTGGGAGCTGATCCGGACCCCGAGCGGATAGATCTGGTGCCACCTGAGCTGCACTAATGCCCCTTAGTCGATCTGGTGCCTGCTGAGTCATCAGTGTGTCTCCTGAGCCCATCTTATTCCCCCTGAGCTAGTCTGGTGCCCCATGGCTAATATGGTGCCCTTTAAGCTGACTCGGGCCTCCTGGGCTGATTACGTGATTTCCTGAGCAGCTCCCAGGCCCTGAGCTGAACTGGGCCCACAGGGGCTGGTGAGGGCCCCTGAGATTGTATGGGGCTCCTGAGCTGATTAAGTGCCTCCTGACTTGATCTGGTATTCCCGAGCTGATCTGAGCCCCGAGCTGGTCGGGGACCACTGATCTGATTATTTGTCCCCGAGGCTGATCTGGTGTCCTATGGGCCGATCTGGTGTTCCCTGAGCAGCTCTGGGGCTTTTGAACTGCTTGGGCCCCGAGCTGGTGAGGGATTCCTGAGCTGATTTAGTGGCCCTG
The DNA here is from genome assembly GCA_034440635.1 of Lepas anatifera. Lineage (NCBI taxonomy): Eukaryota > Metazoa > Arthropoda > Thecostraca > Lepadidae > Lepas > Lepas anatifera. The sequence continues at coordinate 192,844 of JAOTON010000829.1, read as the reverse complement.
ACTTGATCCTGCCCCCTGACCTGACTTGAGGCCCCTGAACTGATCTGGGGCCCCAAGAGCTGATCTGGGGCCCAAGAGCGGGTCTAGGTTCTGAGTGTACCCTGAGCTGGTCTGGGCGCTGAGCTTGTGAGAGCCCCTTAAGTTGGCTTGAGGCCGCCTGAGGTGATCTGGTGCCTTAAACTGTTCTGGGGCTTCTTGAACTGGTTTAAGGCCCTATGAGCCTATCTGTGGCCCATTGAGCTAGTCTGATGACCTCATCTCTGGGACCAATGAGCTAGTCTAGTCCCTGGGTGAGCCCCTGAGGTGGTCTTGAATAGACAGATAATAATAACACAAGGCCAACTCCCATCATTTCGGGGCGGGGTCACTGAGCTAGTATAGTCCCTGGAGGCACAACTGGGGGGTGGGGGAAGCTGCTCTGGGGGCCTCTGATCCACATTTAGGGGCCCCAGAGCTGGTCTTGAATAGATGGGGAATAAGAACACAATGGAAACTCCCCTTGTAAAACGGAGCTAACGAGGAATGAGGAATCTTTAAAACGGCTTGTGATACCTAGGCACCCGAGGTTATATAAATTGCTTATTATACTGGTGGATTCTGGGAAGGGATGATAAAAAGCCATGTGCCCCTGAGCTCAGAGCACAGTCCCCTAAACCAGGATTTCTACTAATTAATTTAAATGAAGAACTAGTTGTTACCATTTTCAGCCCTGTCACACCATCCCCATCTAAACCACCGGCCGGTTCACCTTTTATTTACTCTTAACTGGGACCGATCCTTGAGAATATGGAACTTAAAAAACGAGTTCAAAAGGTATCTCCCAAATTTTTCCGGCAGCAAAAATATGTTCTTTCAAAGACACTATGCCACTCCTCATCCCACGGCGATTGTGGGAGGCAAGGAACTTAATCCGCGTTCAGCCAGGGCTCACTCGTCACGACAAAACCAGTGGGCATAACAAAAAAAATATTCGACTCCAATATGCCTTAACCTGCACATTGTAACAGATATCACATGCTCCGCTGATGTTAAGTACTTGCATGAGTTGTCTGTCCTTAAATCTATCCCAAAAAAGTAGTGTTTTGGCTACTTCCATGGCATTTTGGCGATATTTTGTTCCATTTTTCGGTTTTAATCGAGTTTTCCTTCTCCGTCAATGAGTTCTTTGCATTTTTATTGAACCAAAGACGCCCAAAAAATGATATAAACAAAGATATAGTAAGTCTTCTTAGGTTACGTTAAAAAGTGCCCTTTTTCCCCGGGGTGCCCCTCAAAGTTGGTGTGCCCCCCATACGAAAGCTCTGGCTGCGCCCCTGCACCCATGGACAGGGGTTTAGGATGGAATGCTTTCGGGGGTGCGCCAATAACCCTAAAAAGCACCGCTCAAGCTTTTTAGACGTACCTGAGTTTGACTCACAAGCATTGCCCGCAACGAAATAAGCCATACGTACTGAGAACGTTTTCGACTAGTCCTTCCGCGGAACAACTGCAGCTTTGAGTATATTTTGGGCGACCCCCCACCCCCGTCAGACAAATTCCCATCGGTTGCCCGATTTAGACGGCATGTGACACCTTCCTTATCTTCTCTTGAACGTTCTAAAATATATAAATTATTTTTTCTCAGACTTCTGCAAGTAGCGCTTTGTTATTTAACTCATACGTAGACACCCGGCTCAGGGGAGACCGTCCCGAAATGTTATGATTTATGGGAGGACACGCCCACCCCGCGGCACTGCACCCGCTGGTTGGTCTCGGCTGTACTGAGTTAACATCCCGACACCTCCCAGGTGTACACGTCCTGACACCTCCCAATCATACAGGGTGGACACCTCCGAGGTGTACACGTCCTGACACCTCCCAATTATACAGGGGAGGACACCTCCGAGGTGTACACATCCTAACACCTCCCAATCATACAAGGGAGGACATCTCCGAGGTATACACATCCTGACACCTCCCAATCATACAGGGGAGGACACCTCCGAGGTGTACACGTCCTGACACCTCCCAATTATACAGGGTAGGACACCTCCGAGGTGTACACGTCCTGACCCCTCCCAATCATACAGGGGGGACATCTCCGAGGTGTACACGTCCTGACCCCTCCCAATCTTACAGGGGAGAACACCTCCGAGGTGTACACATCCTGACACCTCCCAATCGTACAGGAGGACATCTCCGAGGTGTACACATCCTGACACCTCCCAATCGTACAGGGGACACCTCCGAGGTGTACACATCCTGACACCTCCAAATCGTACAGGGGGACATCTCCGAGGTGTACACGTCCTGACACCTCCCAATTATACGGGGTAGGACACCTCCGAGGTGTACACGTCCTGACCCCTCCCAATCATACCAGGGTGGACACCTCCGAGGTGTACACGTCCTGACACCTCCCAATTATACAGGGTAGGACACCTCCGAGGCGTGCACGTCCTGACACCTCCCAATCTTACAGGGGAGGACACCACCGAGGTGTACACGTCCTGACACCTCCCAATTATACAGGGTAGGACACCTCCGAGGCGTGCACGTCCTGACACCTCCCAATTATACAGGGTGGACACCTCCGAGGCGTGCACGTCCTGACACCTCCCAATCTTACAGGGGAGGACACCACCGAGGTGTACACGTCCTGACACCTCCCAATTATACAGGGTAGGACACCTCCGAGGCGTGCACGTCCTGACACCTCCCAATTATACAGGGTGGACACCTCCGAGGTGTACACGTCCTGACACCTCCCAATCATACAGGGGAGGACACCTCCGAGGTATACACATCCTGACACCTCCCAATCTTACAGGGGAGGACACCACCGAGGTGTACACGTCCTGACACCTCCCAATCTTACAGGGGAGGACACCACCGAGGTGTACACGTCCTGACACCTCCCAATCATACAGGGGAGGACACCTCCGAGGTGTACACGTCCTGACACCTCACAATTATACAGGGTGGACACCTCCGAGGTATACACGTCCTGACACCTCCCAATCATACAGGGGAGGACACCTCCGAGGTGTACACATCCTGACACCTCCCAATCATACAAGGGAGGACACCTCCGAGGTATACACATCCTGACACCTCCCAATCTTACAGCGGAGAACACCTCCGAGGTGTACACGTCCTGACACCTCCCAATCGTACAGGAGGACATCTCCGAGGTGTACACATCCTGACACCTCCCAATCGTACAGGGGACAACTCCGAGGTGTACACATCCTGACACCTCCAAATCGTACAGGGGGGACATCTCCGAGGTGTACACGTCCTGACACCTCCCAATTATACGGGGGAGAACACCTCCGAGGTATACACATCCTGACCCCTCCCAATCATACCAGGGTGGACACCTCCGAGGCGTGCACGTCCTGACACCTCCCAATCTTACAGGGGAGGACACCACTGAGGTGTACACGTCCTGACACCTCCCAATCTTACAGGGGAGGACACCACCGAGGTGTACACGTCCTGACACCTCCCAATCATACAGGGGAGGACACCTCCGAGGTGTACACGTCCTGACACCTCACAATTATACAGGGTGGACACCTCCGAGGTGTACACGTCCTGACACCTCCCAATCATACAGGGGAGGACACCTCCGAGGTGTACACATCCTGACACCTCCCAATCATACAAGGGAGGACACCTCCGAGGTATACACATCCTGACACCTCCCAATCATACAGGGGAGGACACCTCCGAGGTATACACATCCTGACACCTCCCAATCATACAGGGTAGGACACCTCCGAGATGTACACGTCCTGACCCCTCCCAATCATACAGGGGGGGACATCTCCGAGGTGTACACGTCCTGACACCTCCCAATCTTACAGGGGAGGACACCTCCGAGGTGTACACGTCCTGACACCTCCCAATCATACAGGGGAGGACACCTCCGAGGTGTACACGTGCTGACACCTCCCAATCGTACAGGGGAGGACACCTCCGAGGTGTACACGTCCTGACACCTCCCAATCATACAAGGGAGGACACCTCCGAGGTGAACACGTCCTGACACCTCCCAATCTTACAGGGGAGAACACCTCCGAGGTGTACACATCCTGACACCTCCCAATCGTACAGGGGGACACCTCCGAGGTGTATAGGTCCTGACACCTCCCAATCGTACAGGGGAGGACACCTCCGAGGTGTACACGTCCTGACACCTCCCAATCATACAGGGGAGGACACCTCCGAGGTGTACACGTGCTGACACCTCCCAATCGTACAGGGGAGGACACCTCCGAGGTGTACACGTCCTGAAACCTCCCAATCATACAGGGGAGGACACCTCCGAGGTGAACACGTCCTGACACCTCCCAATTATACAGGGTAGGACACCTCCGAGGTGTACACGTCCTGACACCTCCCAATCATACAGGGGAGGACACCTCCGAGGTGTACACGTCCTTTCACCTCGCAATCATACAGGGGAGGACACCTCCGAGGTGTACACGTCCTGACACCTCCCAATTATACAGGGGAGGACACCTCCGAGGTGTACACGTCCTGACACTTCCCAATCATACAGGGGAGGACACCTCCGAGGTGTACACGTCCTGACACCTCCCAATTATACAGGGTAGGACACCTCCGAGGTGTACACGTCCTGACCCCTCCCAATCATACAGGGGGGACATCTCCGAGGTGTACACGTCCTGAACCCTCCCAATCTTACAGGGGAGAACACCTCCGAGGTGTACACGTCCTGACACCTCCCAATCGTACAGGAGGACATCTCCGAGGTGTACACATCCTGACACCTCCCAATCGTACAGGGGGACACCTCCGAGGTGTACAGGTCCTGACACCTCCCAATCTTACAGGGGAGGACACCACCGAGGTGTACACGTCCTGACACCTCCCAATCTTACAGGGGAAGGACACCACCGAGGTGTACACGTCCTGACACCTCCCAATCATACAGGGGAGGACACCTCCGAGGTGTACACGTCCTGACACCTCACAATTATACAGGGTGGACACCTCCGAGGTGTACACGTCCTGACACCTCCCAATCATACAGGGGAGGACACCTCCGAGGTGTACACATCCTGACACCTCCCAATCATACAAGGGAGGACACCTCCGAGGTATACACATCCTGACACCTCCCAATCATACAGGGGAGGACACCTCCGAGGTATACACATCCTGACACCTCCCAATCATACAGGGTAGGACACCTCCGAGATGTACACGTCCTGACCCCTCCCAATCATACAGGGGGGACATCTCCGAGGTGTACACGTCCTGACACCTCCCAATCTTACAGGGGAGAACACCTCCGAGGTGTACACGTCCTGACCCCTCCCAATCATACAGGGGGGACATCTCCGAGGTGTACACGTCCTGACCCCTCCCAATCTTACAGGGGAGAACACCTCCGAGGTGTACACATCCTGACACCTCCCAATCGTACAGGGGGACACCTCCGAGGTGTATAGGTCCTGACACCTCCCAATCGTACAGGGGAGGACACCTCCGAGGTGTACACGTCCTGACACCTCCCAATCATACAGGGGAGGACACCTCCGAGGTGTACACGTGCTGACACCTCCCAATCGTACAGGGGAGGACACCTCCGAGGTGTACACGTCCTGACACCTCCCAATTATACAGGGTAGGACACCTCCGAGGTGTACACGTCCTGACACCTCCCAATCATACAGGGTAGGACACCTCCGAGGTGTACACGTCCTGACACCTCCCAATCATACAGGGGAGGACACCTCCGAGGTGTACACGTCCTGACACCTCCCAATCATACAGGGTAGGACACCTCCGAGGTGTACACGTCCTGACACCTCCCAATCATACAGGGGAGGACACCTCCGAGGTGTACACGTGCTGACACCTCCCAATCGTACAGGGGAGGACACCTCCGAGGTGTACACGTCCTGACACCTCCCAATTATACAGGGGAGGACACCTCCGAGGTGTACACGTCCTGACACCTCCCAATCATACAGGGGAGGACACCTCCGAGGTGTACACGTCCTTTCACCTCGCAATCATACAGGGGAGGACACCTCCGAGGTGTACACGTCCTGACACCTCCCAATCATACAGGGGAGGACACCTCCGAGGTGTACACGTCCTTTCACCTCGCAATCCTACAGGGGAGGACACCTCCGAGGTGTACACGTCCTGACACCTCACAATTATACAGGGGAGGACACCTCCGAGGTGTACACGTCCTGACACCTCGCAATCATACAGGGAGGAAACCTCCGAAGTGTACAGATCCTGACACCTCCCAGTTAGCCAGTGTTACCTCTCGTCGCAGAGGAGCACGGGCGGCATAGAGCCTACCGGCGCCAAATTCAGAGCGAGGATTGGCGGGAGCACCGTCCACTTCACCCTCCGAGTCGGAGCTGTTCACGTCTGAAATGGACGACAATATTTATCAATGGGAGCCAGTACGCATAAAACACGAAGGCACAAAACCCCCAACCGGGTCAAGGTTAGAGGACGGGATTCTATCATATTTCAGCTACGATGACACCTTTACACAACAAAAGGCGCCAAACTACTACTGGAAGTCATTTCTACTTTAAGCTTATCGTATTCTCGCCTTTGAATTTCATGAAAATTGCTCTTTTCCCACGTGGCGAAGAGTAAGCGTTGAAAAAAACACTATGATACCATGAGGCGTACAAGGCAGAAGACAGACATGGGCCCACTTTCACCAGGAGGGTGCATTTACGGAGCGGCCTGTCTGCGAGGACGGTACAGATCAGCTGGCGGCGGCACACCACTCCACTCCACCACCCCCCACCGTGAGTGGAGGCCCGCCAGTCCCCTCCACCTTTCACCATGAGTGGGGGCCGCCGGTAAACTCCAGCGCCCTCACCTTGAGTGGAGGCCCACCGGTCCCCTCGACCACCCCTCACCGTGCGTGGTTCACGCCGGTCCCCTCGACCACCCCTCACCGTGCGTGGTTCCCACCGGTCCCCTCAACCACCCCTCACCGTGCGTGGAGGCCCGCCGGTCCCCTACACCACCCCTCAGCGTGCGTGGAGGCCCGCCGGTCCCCTCCACCACCCCTCACCGTGCGTGGAGGCCCGCCGGTCCCCTCCACCACCCCTCACCGTGCGTGGAGGCCCGCCGGTCCCTCACATCACCGTGCGTGGAGGCCCGCCGGTCCTCCACCACCCTCACCGTGCGTGGAGGCCCGCCGGTCCCCTACACCACCCCTCACCGTGCGTGGAGGCCCGCCGGTCCCCTCCACCACCCCTCACCGTGCGTGGAGGCCCGCCGGTCCCCTCCACCACCCCTCACCGTGCGTGGAGGCCCGTGACAGTTCAGCCGCAGGCACGGCCGAGCCGTTACGGTGCTCCTCAGAGGGCTCCGTCTTCAGGGAGGAGGCCCTCAGCGGCAGGGCGGCAGCCGGCGCGGGGAGGGCCGCGCGCCGTACCACCCCCACAGCCAGGCGCCCACGTGGTGCACTGTGGAATGGACGTCGGAGCTGCAGAGTTACAGCTGTTTCTACAGGAAGGCGAATATTCTTGGGATTTGCACATCTGAGGAGGAGGGGGTCCAAACATAGTTTTGCACGTGCTTCTTGCCAGGCGTTCAATTTTTCCACAAAGATAACGAGGTTTTTTTCTTTGAAGTTAGGATACAACTTTGCTTAAGTGGCACAGCGGAACAATCATGCACTAGAGGCGGCCAAAAGAGGTGAGAGCGGCCCATGTTACAGTGGCTCGCACTAGAGCTGAAAAGGGCGACTAATAGTGAAATAGGGGCATCCAACCACAGTGCATAGGACGGCCGGAGGTGAATGAGGCAGTCCATCTTAAAGTGGGAGGGGGCTGGGGGCACTAGGGCTACAAAAGAGCCTTCAATGGTGGAGAAGGGATACGCTATGATGAAGAAGCGAGCGACTAAAAGTGGATGAAGGGAGGGGGCGCTACGACTTAAAAAGGGTGGTCAATCGCGAAATAGGGACGCGACACAATAAAGTAGAGGGCGGCCGAAAGACGACGAGGGCGGTCTACGTCGACGTAGAACCCCCAGTGGTCTGTAGGGGGTAGCTGATTAAAAAAGCAGGGGCGGCTCACGGTGGTACAGGGCAGCTTCAGGTGACTTCTTCTTTGCGTTTGGATCCAGCATTTACTGTTTGTACCCAAGCGGTAGCCAGGCGCCCGACATCGGCAAGGGGGACCTTTGGGGTCCTGAGGGGGCGACTGTCCCCTTGGACCCGTCTCTGATACAGCAGCGTGCTTAATAACTCAACGGTTAGAGCTACTGGATAACCACTGCATGGTTATGGACGCAGGGTTGGAGCAGCAGGATTGCTTTCTTTGTGATAAAATATTGCGATCCATTTTGCAGGAAGACTAACAAAGAAGCCACAGACAGCGTGCGAATTGCGCCATGGTCGAAAACGCCCATACATCAACCTAATTGACGGTGGAGCATGAACATTCCCGAGACATCGACCAAAGCCACATATAGAGGCCGGCAGCACTTCCATCAAGACATTGCTCCGTACCAAGATTACGAGCAGTCCCACCTCTGCCCCCCATCCGCCCCACTTCCCGGTCTCTCCCGGCCTGTCCCGCCCGCGGCTCAGACCTGCTCCGATGGTGATGAGTGCGGTGGTGATGGCCGAGAAGTCCAGCGCCGGCCCGTCTCGCAGCAGCGACAGCAGGTTGGCCGGCACCAGCAGCAGCAGGCCCAGCCGCACCGAGCGCGGCGCCGACAGGAAGGCCAGCAGCAGCATGGCCAGCAGCAGGTAGCCGGTGTGGAGCAGCACGTGTGTGACGCGGTGCAGGTCGCTGCCTGAGCCGCCCAGCGGACACGTCAGGAGGTCACATCAGGTGAGTTGCGCGTGAGACGGGGCGGACACGTCAGGGGGTCACATCAGCTGAGCGGCGCGTGAGACGGGGCGGACACGTCAGGGGGTCACATCAGCTGAGTTGCGCGTGAGACGGGGCGGACACGTCAAGGGGTCACATCAGCTGAGCGGCGCGTGAGACGGGGCGGACACGTCAGGGGGTCACATCAGCTGAGTTGCGCGTGAGACGGGGCGGACACGTCAGGGGGTCACATCAGCTGAGCGGCGCGTGAGACGGGGCGGACACGGCGCCGAGTGGACGCGTCAGGGGGTCACATCAGGTGTGTGGCGCGTGAGACACGGCACTGAAGAAGAGTGGAGTAAGTTTTGTTCTAAACATCTAGGAATCAGTAGAATGCCGTCAAATTTATTACAAAATCCACAGGTTCCCGGTTAAGATTGTGTCATGTCTTAACATGTTCAACAGGGGGATCACAGAATCCCCCCAGCCCGGTTCAAGTGCATTGTTATTTTCTTCTCGCCTAAAACGTGGTATTCTTCTGCACCTAGTACTCATTGCGGTGGAAGAGACGAGGTAAACAGGCCGATGAATTGAGTTCTAGCTGTAACACACGTCACGGTCTGTTTCTACGGACTGGCTAGTGAAGAAAACAACTATCCTAGTGCGGACAATCTGTCCCCGCCTGACTCTCTACTCGCGGACATAACTCAACAAAAGCGCGATAGTACCAAATCAGAACTGCCTGTTCCCTGGCCCGCCGGCGCAGGAAGAGAGCCGAGGAGCAGCCGAGCGGGTCGCTTACCGAGCAGCTGGACCAGCCAGCCAAGCTTGCGGTCCACCTGCGTCTGCGTGGTCTCCAGCGTCGACAGCAGGCTGAAGATGGTGCCGTTCATCCGTTCCAGACTGCCCACCAGCGCGTCGAAGCGACTCACCACTGCGCGTGTGGTGTCATCTGGCGGCAGTCAGCCGCAGCTCAGCGGGAGGGCACGGAACTTAGGTATCTATGCTCAGCAGAACGAGAAAACACGCGAGTACCGTGCCAAAATCTAGCCCGACCCGACTTAACTCCGGGACTGCGGGGCCGTGGCGGTCTTGGCGCGCGGCTACCGGACTCACCAAGAGCCCCTGGGCTACGGCCAGCCGTAGGCCGGCCCGGGGAGAGAACAACAACAATGCCGTTCAACTATGAAAATTATCGCATATCCACATAATTTAACCCAACATTAGATATATTATATATATATATATATATATATATATATATATATATATATATATATATATACTCGAATAGTTCGGTAATATGTTCTCTTTGAGGCAATGACGGTTGAATAGTATAGCACTCGCGCACTTGGATATTTTTCTTTGGAGTTTTTCTATTTTTCGTGCGATGGTTTTGATTTCAGTCGTTAATTCGTTTAAAAGGTCACCAAAACTTATTAATTAGGAGTAGTTTCCACTGTATTTTCAACAGTCATCTTCAGCATTAAATATTTGCTCATAGTTTTCATTCCCCAATTCGAAAACATGTTTTTTTAAATATCGCGAGAACGAGCATTATAACAGTACCACTTCGTTATCAGCTACCTTATCCATTCTACACGATGCATCTAGGTATTCCTATAAGAACATTAACATAGTTTGAGCGTATAACACTTACATTTACTACACTTCAATACACGAATTACATAAAGTAATTACATTTTACATCAGTTACATGTGGCATATATTCAATTACAATGAACATGATCATCGTTTCATCCCCCCAAAGCGTAAGTGTTCGGGGTGTGTTTATCTGCATGTTGAGTGAGGGTTTTTTTCGTGTATATGTGGTGCTTCGAGGACTGCTAGTTTTCGTGTGTCATTGGTGGAAGCGATGATGTGTGTGTTCTGGACTAGTGTTTGCCTCGTGAGTTCTGTGTTGTGTGTAGTTTGCATATGCTGCTTGATGGCTCCATCCTGCAGATGCATGGTGACTGGTGAGCCGTCGAGACAATGCCGTTGTAGTCACACCAATGTAGTGTTCGGCATGAGGTCTACAACCCTCATGTGGACATGAGAATTTATACACCACATTGGTGCGCTTCAACGGCACTGTCTCGACTGGCTTGTTAGTCATGACAAGGTTGCGTGTTTTCTGTGTTTGGAAGTATATGTGAAGTTGGAGTCTTTCTTGGTTTTTGTACTCTACGTTGCGCCTAATGATATCCTTAAGTATTCTCTCATCTGTTTTGTGTGCGCTGCTCATGTTGTTTCTGTAGTAGATGTGGTGTGTCTGTGTAACGGTTGTCTCTGTTTTCGATAGTTGTCTGTTTATTTCTGTGTCTATGTCATGATTTGTGTAGCCGTTGGATACTAGAAGTTGTTTTGTGCGATTCAGCTCTTCATGCATCTTTTCAGGGGCGCAGCCAGGGGGGGCACAGGGGGCACGTGCCCCCCATCGGTGCCGGGGTGCCCTTTTGATTGCCAGGTGGTGTACCCTCTTTGGGCCGTGCCGCTCGAAATTTAGTGCCCTACGCCGTTGAACCTAGTTGGAACTAGACCGCATTTAGCGATTTCAACTATTGTTTGACAATTAAGTGCCTTTTTGGTCAGCTAGGGCATTCTGTCGCCTTTCCAAGCACCCGGGAAGAGTATAGGCACGTAATCCGTTTCCAGATAATGCCTCATCGTCGCCAATAATCGTACGGGTGGAGCTCATCTGGTGGCCCCTGGAGGTGATCATGTGCCTGCTGAGCTGATCTTATACCCTCGTAGTCAATCTGGTGCCCCCCCTCCCCTGAATAAATAATTGTGCCTTCTGAACCTATATAATGCTCTCTAAGTTAGTCTGATGCCTCCGAGCTTACCTGGTGTCCTTTTAGCTGTTTTAGTACCCCTTGAGCTGATCCGGACCCCCTGAGCTTATTCAATGCCTCCCGGAGTTGATCTACTGTCCAGGCGTGCAGCCAGGAAGGCACAGGGGGCACGTGCCCCCCTCACTGCCGGGGTGCCCTTTTGATTGCCAGGTGGTGTACCCAATTTGGGCCGTGCCGCTTGAAATTTAGTGCCCTACGCCGTTGAACCTAGATGTAACTGGACCGCATGTAGCGATTGAAACTATTGTTGGACAACTTAATACATTTTTCGGTCAGCTAGGACATTCTGTCGCCTTTCCAAGTACCCTGGGGAGAGTATGGGCACCTAGTATGTGTCCACCTAATGCCTCATCGTCGCCAATAATCGTACAGGTGAGGCCAATCTGGTGCTCCTTGAGCTCATCTCGTGGCCTCTCAGCTGGTTTTGGCCCCTTGAGCTGATTACTTGCCCTCTAAGCTGACCTGGTGCCTCTGAGTCAATCGAATGCCCCACTGAGCAAATAATTGTGCCTCCTGAACCTATATAATGCCCTCAGGGTTAGTATAATGATTTCGAGCTTGTTTGGTGCCCCAATAGCTGATTTAGTTCCCCTTGAGCTGATCCGGGCCCCCGAGCTGATGTCATGCCTCCCCAAGTTGTTTCTGTCTCCTAAGTCAATATGGTGCCTCTTCAGCTGATTAGGTGCCCCCTCAACTGATTATTGATGTCTCCTTAGATGGTCTGGTCCCCCCCTGAGCTGGTTTGGTGGGCCCTGAGCCCACCTTGTGTCCCCTGAGCTGTTATGTTGCTCCCTGAGCTGATTTAGGCTCCTGCCATAGTCGGGGGGCTGGGAGCTGATCTGGACCCTGAGCGGATCCATCTGGTGCCACCTGAGCTGCACTAATGCCCTTAGTCGATCTGGTGCCTCCTGAGCCCATCTGATGCCCTCTGAGCTAGTCTGGTGCCCCCTGAGTAGTTTGGTGCCCTTTAAGCTGTCTGGGCCTCCTTACGTGATTTCATGAGCAGCTCTAAAGTCCTGGGCTGAGCTGGGCCCACAGAGGCTGATGAAGGCCCCTGAGATGGTATGGGGCTCCTGAGCTGATTAAGTGCCTCCTGACTTGATCTGGTATTCTCGAGCTGGTAGGGGACCACTGATCTGATTGTTCGTCCCCGAAGCTGATCTGGTGTCCCCTGAGCAGCTCTGGGGCTTTTAACTGATTGGGCCCCGAACTGGTGAGGGATTCCTGAGCTGAATTAGTGCCCCTGACTTGCCTTGCCTTGCCCCCTGACCTGACTTGAGGCCCCTGAACTGATCTGGGGCCCCAAGAGCTGATCTGGGGCCCGAGAGCGGATCTAGGTTCTGAGGGTACCCTGAGGTGGTCTGGGCGCTGAGCTTGTGAGAGCCCCTTAAGTTGGCTTGAAGCCCCCTGAGGTGATCTGGCGCCTTAAACTGTTCTGGGGCTTCTTGAACTGGTTTAAGGCCCTATGAGCCTATCTGTGGCCCATTGAGCTAGTCTGATGCCCTCATCTCTGGGGCCAATGAGCTAGTCTAGTCCCTGGGTGAAGCATGAGCTGCCTGGGGCCCTGATCTACATCAGGGGCCCCTGAGGTGGTCTTGAATAGACAGATAATAAGAACACAAGGCCAACTCCCATCATCTCGGGGCGGGGTCACTGAGCTAGTCTGGTCCCTGGAGGAACACCTGGGGGATGGGGGGAAGCTACTCTGGAGGCCTCTGATCCACATTTAGGGGCCCCAGAGCTGATCTTGAATAGATGGGAAGTAAGAACACAATGGAAGCTCCCCTTGTAAAACCGAGCTAACGAGGAATGAGGAATCTCTAAAACGGCTTGTGATGCCTAGGCACCCCTGGTTATATAAATTGCTTATTATACTAGTGAATTCTTGGAAGGGATGATAAAAAGGCATGTGCCCCTGAGCTCAGAGCACAGTCCCCTAAACCAGGAGTTCTACTAATCAATTTAAATGAAGAAATAGTTTTCACAATTTTCAGCCCTGTCACACCATCCCCATCCAAACCACAGGCCTGTTCACCTTTTATTTACTCTGAACTGGGACCGAGCCTTGAGAATATGGAACTTAATAAACGCGTTCAAAAGATATCTCCCAAATTTTTCCGGCAGCAAAAATGTGTTCTTCCAAAGACACTATGCCACTCCTCGTCCCACGGCGATTGCGGGAGGCAAGGAACTTAATCCGCGTTCAGCCAGGGCTCACTCTTCACGACAAAACCAGTGGACATAACAAAATAATGTTCGACTCCAATATGCCTTAACCTGCACATTGTAACAAATATCACATGCTCCGCTGATTTCTCTGATGTTAAGTACTTGCATGAGTTGGCTGTCCTTAAATCTATCCAAAAAGTCATGTTTTGGCTACTTCCATGACATTTTGGTGAATTTTTTTCTTTTTTTCGGTTTTAATCGAGTTTTCCTTCTCCATCAATGATTTATTTGCATTTTTATTGAACCAAAGATGCCAAAAAATGATATAAACAAAGATATAGTAAGTTTTTTAGGTTACGTTAAAAAGTGCCCTTTTTCCCCGGGGTGCCCCTCAAAGTTGGTGTGCCCCCCCATACGAAAGCTCTGGCTGCGCCCCTGCATCTTTTGGTAGGTAGAGCAGTGTTTAAGGGCTCTTCTGATGAAGGCTTTAAGTAAGCTACGTTTATACTGCTCAGGACATTCACTATCCGCATTCATTGTAATACCTTGGTTTGTGGGTTTTCTATATATATATATATATATATATATATATATATATATATATATATATATATATATATATATATATATATATATCGGAGTATCATATCAGATATCAAATTATTGATCTATATTAGATGTATCATATTAGCTATAGTTAGAAAAAATCATACCAAAACGTAATACACAACTAAAACGGGTCCTTTTACCGGGAAAAGAGCAGGATTTCGCTAAAACGACCAGACAGCAGGATTTCGCTAAAACGATTCCGGGGTCTTTAATTTCAGTCCATCGCAGCGGGTCCCCTCTCGCCGACATTGCGCGGTGGTCCGCACTCACCCACGCTCTGCAGTCGGCCCATCAGGTGAGCGGCGCTGGTGCGCAGCCGCTGCAGGTCGGCGGCCAGCTGCCGGTGGGACCTGTTGCTGGCGCCCTCGTGTCTGCCCAGCTGGTCGGCCGCCTGCTCCAGACCTACTCGGATCTGCTCCAGGGTGTGCGACACTCCTGCCTGACCCACGCTGATGGCCGACCGCACCCGCGACAGCTCCCGCAGGTTATTCACCACGTGCGACTGGATAGACGCCTGAAAACAACCCGCAGGATATCCACCACGTGAGACTGGATAGACGCCTGAAAACACCTGCAGGATATCCACCACGTGAGACTGGATAGACGCCTGAAAACAACCCGCAGGATATCCACCACGTGAGACTGGTTGTTTGTTGTTTGTTAATTGGGTTTAGTGGGCACACCAACCTGGTAAGGCCATATAGCGCCCAAAACAGTAAAATGGCTAAAAGTGGGACAAGACGAACGCGTGGTTCCATGATTCATTACCAATTTGGTATCAAAACATCAACGTGCGGGTGAGCGGCGAAGTATCTAGAGCAGTGCACACACACTTCAAACATCAGCCCCTCCTTTACAGAAAAAGACCAACACCTCACACGATCCACCAGGCAACGCCGCGCAGAGAGCGCCCGGCACGAGGCGTCGGGGCGTCAGTTCCGACGCCCACTCCGCACCCCGGACCCAGGGGGCCCGGGAGTACGGGGAAGTCCCTGAGTCCGCCCGGGCGCCCAGCAAACAGCTGGGCACCTAGGCGGACTCCTCCCTGCGCTGCCCCCCCCGACGGAAGACAGGCGCAAGCCACATTTTCATGCGACCCGCGCCCGCCCTCCGCCGGACGGCAGAGTAGTCTCAGCACGGGGCGTAGGACTCCACAGGGGGAGTCAGGCGCTCGGTGTCAGGCAGCTCTCCGCGCAGCGTCACCCGGAGGACCCACAGGGTATGTGCAAACAGTGTTCGGCTAAGGTCCTCACAGAGCATATTGTGCTTAACCAGGGTCATATATGATTCTAAAATCGATCGCTTTCAGGAAAGCCAGCACTTCTTCGATCAAACGGGAGTCTTGACCAGCCATCTCTGACATTGCTAAGGGCCCCTGTCTTTCGCCAAAGTGTGTGGTCCTCTCTCGGTTATACCCCGGACAGGATATCAGCACGTGCCTCACTGACAATGGTGCACCGCAACACCGGCAGGGCGGCCTCACTTCCCTACAAAGGAGGTAACGATGAGTGGCCAGAGTATGGCCAGTACGCAATCTGCAGAGGGCCACTTCTTCTCGCCGGGATCGGCGCGATGCACCACGTGACTGGATAGACGCCTGAAAACAACCCGCAGGATATCCACCTCGTGAGACTGGATAGACGCCTGAAAACAACCCGCAGGATATCCACCACGTGAGACTGGATAGACGCCTGAAAACAACCCGCAGGATATCTACCACGTGAGACTGGATAGACGCCTGAAAACAACCCGCAGGATATCCACCTCGTGAGACTGGATAGACGCCTGAAAACAACCCGCAGGATATCCACCACGTGAGACTGGATAGACGCCTGAAAACAACCCGCAGGATATCCACCACGTGAGACTGGATAGACGCCTGAAAACAACCCGCAGGATATCCACCACGTGAGACTGGATAGACGCCTGAAAACAACCTGCAGGATACGTATCTTGCGGTAAATGGTGTTTGACTGGGACATATTCAGTTCTTGTAGAAGTTATTTCAGACACCAGTCGTATTTCGGTTATATTTTCGTAGCTTTCGAGGGTCATTCGACTATCTTCGTCAGCGAAAAGATTACTTAGCCAGCGCCTAATTCAATACTATACAAGTTTGAAAAACATCGCAACACACTCGTGCTAAAACCTAACATTCTACTTGCTATTTCTTGCCCAAGAATAAGTAATATACAAGTTCAACAATATAATTAAGTGAGTTAAGCGTCACAGAGGCAAATACAGTGCACACACGGGAAGGTTACAGTCTAGGTATACCTGACGAACATGCAGCATTGAGATACTTTTTATTTGTTATTGTTTTGCTACTATTATTATCATTGTTACTACCATTATCATTATTATTCATTATTATTATCATTCTTTACTTTTTATGAAGAGCGAAGAACCTGGTAAATTTCTGGCATTGGAATGCCTGAGTTTGTATTTAGTAGTTGGTTTTGTTGTGTTTTTGCGATGAAGATGCCTTCTTTTATTTTTCTTTTTCTCCAATGGTTTTCATACGCTAGGATTTTGACGTCATCCCATTTAATGTTGTGTCCGGTGTCTAAAATGTGTTTGGCCAGTCCAGAGTGGTTGTGGTCCTCGTTTTTCTATAGCTCTTTTATGTTCTTGTTGTCGCGTTTTTATGGTCCTACACGTTTCCCCTATGTATGTTTTTCCGCATTGACATGTGTACTGGTAGACTACTTCTTTGTTTTGGTGTTTGTGTCTTTTGTCCTTTGGCTTTACTAGTATATTTTTTAGGTTTGTTGCCGGTTTGGTTTGTGTTTTTGCGTATGGTTTTATTAAACGCACGATACGTTCTGAAATACCTCGGACATATGGAATGACTACTGTGGGTTTTGTTTCCCCTCTCTCTAGTTGGTTGTTTTCTTGTCGAGATTCCTGGCGTTGGATTTTTCTGTGTGTGTTTTTGATGAATGTTTTGGGATAGTGATTTTTCTGTAGTACCTGTTCTACGTGTTTGATCTCGTGTGTCCTGTCTGTTTCTTCTGATGAGATGGTTTTCCCCCTATTTATAAGTGTCCTGACTACTGCTTGGTAGACAGTCCTGACTACTGCTGCAGTAGTCAGGACACTTATAAATAGGGGGAAAACCATCTCATCAGAAGAAACAGACAGGACACACGAGATCAAACACGTAGAACAGGTACCACAGAAAAATCACTATCCCAAAACATTCATCAACAACACACACAGAAAAATCCAACGCCAGGAATCTCGACAAGAAAACAACCAACTAGAGAGAGGGGAAACAAAACCCACAGTAGTCATTCCATATGTCCGAGGTATTTCAGAACGTATCGTGCGTTTAATAAAACCATACGCAAAAACACAAACCAAACCGGCAACAAACCTAAAAAATATAATAGTAAAGCCAAAGGACAAAAGACACAAACACCAAAACAAAGAAGTAGTCTACCAGTACACATGTCAATGCGGAAAAACATACATAGGGGAAACGTGTAGGACCATAAAAAACGGGACAACAAGAACATAAAAGAGCTATAGAAAACGAGGACCACAACCACTCTGGACTGGCCAAACACATTTTAGACACCGGACACAACATTAAATGGGATGACGTCAAAATCCTAGCGTATGAAAACCATTGGAGAAAAAGAAAATAAAAGAAGGCATCTTCATCGCAAAAACACAACAAAACCAACTACTAAATACAAACTCAGGCATTCCAATGCCAGAAGTTTACCAGGTTCTTCGCTCTTCATAAAAAGTAAAGAATGATAATAATAATGAATAATAATGATAATGGTAGTGACAATGATAATAATAGTAGCAAAACAATAACAAATAAAAAGTATCTCAATGCTGCATGTTCGTCAGGTATACCTAGACTGTAACCTTCCCGTGTGTGCACTGTATTTGCCTCTGTGACGCTTAACTCACTTAATTATATTGTTGAACTTGTATATTACTTATTCTTGGGCAAGAAATAGCAAGTAGAATGTTAGGTTTTAGCACGAGTGTGTTGCGATGTTTTTCAAACTTGTAATGTATTGAATTAGGCGCTGGCTAAGCAATCTTTTCGCTGACGAAGATAGTCGAATGACCCTCGAAAGCTACGAAAATATAACCGAAATACGACTGGTGTCTGAAATAACTTCTACAAGAACCCGCAGGATATTCACCACGTGAGACTGGATAGATGCCTGAAAACAACCCGCAGGATATCCACCACGTGAGACTGGATAGACGCCTGAAAACAACCCGCACGTTATTCACCACGTGAGACTGGATAGATGCCTGAAAACAACCCGCACGTTATTCACCACGTGAGACTGGATAGATGCCTGAAAACAACCCGCACGTTATTCACCACGTGAGACTGGATAGATGCCTGAAAACAACCCGCACGTTATTCACCACGTGAGACTGGATAGACGCCTGAAAACAACCCGCATGTTATTCACCACGTGAGACTGGATAGACGCCTGAAAACAACCCGCAGGTTATCCACCACGTGAGACTGGATAGACGCCTGAAACCAATCCGCAGGTTATCCACCACGTGGGACTGGATAGACGCCTGAAAACAACCCGTGGGTTTTTTGGAATTTTTTAGGAATCGTTGAATGGAGTTTTTGAAGAGGAGTTTTGAATCGCATTCATTGCAAGTGCATTGAAGAAAACAAGGTTGTGAATGCAATGCATCTGTGTCAGACTTGCGTGAAAATGGCCTGTTATTTTTTATAGGAAAATCTGGCACGCGAAGAACTGCATATCCCACGTGAAATTATTCTTAAAACTCACAGGATAAAGGCAGACACGACAAAACCCTGAGTTTTTATGATGCAGTGGGTAAGCAGCGCCTTATGCCTAGCCTGAGACTGGGTACCTATATACCTGAGCGTGCTTCATCTGGCCGTGTTGCTGCAGCAGCTGCTGCTGGCCCTGCGACACGCTCTGTAGCGTGTCCTCGGTCATCCGCTCCAGCTCCCGCTGACTACCCTCCAGCGCCTGCATACCCTCCAGCTGCCTGTCACGCCAGAGGGAGCTGTCAGCAATGCCTGTCCAACTGTTGGCGGCGGCAAGGTTGGGGAGAAGAGGGGAAAACTGTCATCAGCGGTTCTTCAGAAACAGCAATCAGTACAAAAGAAGACATGAAAAGACACGACGCGCCAGAATAGCGCTGGCAGAGGGTTTCGGCCGGTACCTGAAGGTGTGCGCAGCCAGCCGATTGACAGCCATCTCAGTGGATGCGCGAAACTGCTGCTGGCGCGCTGCGTAGCAGACGGCGCGCGCCCGGTTGGACACGATGTGGTAGGCGTTCCACGTGTTGGCGTCCATGTGGCGGGTGCACGCTCCGATGGTCTGTGGGGGCAGGGGTTGTTACACCGCGCACTGCTGTGGCCATAGGAATGAAATTGGATAAAACATGTTGTGTGTCCAGTACACGGTTTCGGGTACGTCTGAAGCGAGACCTCGAATAAAGCCGAGCCAACGGCCGCAAACACCGGCCAAATGTGCAGAAGAGTTGTGCTCTCTGCGTATGTATGTTCAGCATTCATGTATCCATGTGGGCATGCATATCTAATATTCAATGCATCTTTACTCCTCCGAGTTTAGCACACCTAACTCCACACTTATCACCCACATCTAATAACCATCAGGCCCCGGTGCCCTCTCCCAGAGCCGATAGACAGCACACCGGCGCTCTGACCATGTACACAGTGCAGGGGAAGACGGGCCGACCCTCCGCCTGCGACTGACAGTTGAGAAGCTGTACCGCCACCTTGGCCAGGTCCTCCTCAGAGAGCTTGGTACAGCTCTGCTGCAGCGCCAGGAAGACCTACCGCGCACACCGGCGTCAATGACCTGAGGCGAGCTGGGACGTTCACCAGGCAGGACTGGGTCCTCCATGGTGTCAGACGTATTAGCTGGCAGTGTTTGTTTTGGTGAATCACGCATCTAATTTCAAATTCAAGTCAGATTGAAAACATGAAGTAAGCTAGAGTACCGTAATGACCAGTGTTAAGTTTCTCAAGCACCAGCTTTTATATGAGCCAAGCAGCATGACCTATGACACCAACCAACGTGCAGGCGGAAGGACAGGATAGGTCGCGGGGCGGTGTTATTCCACAGCTCTGACGCCCAGTCATTTATCTGACACCAGACAGTGAGCTCCATACCCACCTTGTGCTGGCACATGTCCAGATCGGAGAGCTCTACAGAGGTCAGCTTCTTGACCGAGGCCAGGAACTTATCGTCGGAGCTGGCCACCTCGAACGGCACGAGCCGGGCGCCGTCGCTGTCCCCGCCGACGGCAGCGCCCCCGGCGGTCACTGACGGGCTCGGCTCAGCAGGGTCACCGGCAAACAGCCACCCCATCATACCGCCCTCACAGAGCGCGCACAGCGCCCCCAGCAGCAGCGCCCTGGCCACAAATTTCATGGCTCGGCAGGTCTGAAATAGAGGCTCGTAAAGGTCATCAAAAAGTGGAGCTGCGTCCCTTTGCTTTCATTTAGCTACAAAGCTTTGTTGGCTGCATTGGGACGAAATGTTCCAGCTTTAAGAGGGGAATCGGCCTAGAAAAGTGTTTAAGCTTTGTAAACAGTTTTCATAAGTGACAAAAAACCTCAGCTCTAAGTTAGTCAAACATAAACCTATATAACAATCTACTCCAACTAACTGTGGCACTGTTGGATACAAGGGGGCAAAAGGGCTGTGCCCCCCATCACTCTAAAAAGCATATTCTACCCAGCCCCAAAAAGGACCAAATTTGGACCTTTTTATTCAAAAGTACTTTGTTTTCTCATTTTTTCTGGATCTAGCCTTCCAAAACGTTGGTTTGGCCGCCTCCAAAAGTTGCTCCTGGATCTCCAAATGTACTGTGGAACTAAACATTGTGAATTTATTTATCAAATCTCAGCAGATTTTAGATTTGTTTAGCAGTTTCATTAACTCAGTCACTGAGGGGCATTCCAGAGACACTAATCCACCAGTCCTTTTCTCCAATATGCAAATTGAGCTCATGGTATTTCATACTCTATGTATGGGGCTGACAAGCCCAGCCAGGTGGACTAGGTCCTCTACCCAAAATCTCTAGATCTCAGCCTAGTCAGAGGTGAACTGACAGCTAAAATTTCCCAATCCTTATGATAAATCCTAACTGAGGTTCAATTATTGACTAGAAATGCCCCAATAATGGGAGCAATGACTCATAACTGGAAATGCTCATAATCTGTCTCTCAACATATTTGTTGCATGTAGGTAAATGTGTGCATATTTATGTTATGTTCTAGAGTCCCTGTTAGTGTGATGATAATTAAATAAATGTGCTTACAGCTTCAAATTGGAATCAGGGGAGATACAAGCATCAGCATGGCAGCCCAAATAAAAAGACCTGGTGACACCAGTCGCCCAGTGTCCAAAGTATGGCATTTTCGACGAGATCTCGTCAGTGTAAGTGCCATTGGAGACGATACGATACGATACGATACGATAAGTTTGTCGAAATTTGAAGGCTTACAAGAGCCTGTTGGATTCGGTCATCAACGAGCTCCTGTCAGAATATGTCACGGCTCGGTCTTGCAGAGGTACATAGTACCTCTGATTTGCCCAATGGGCGTATAGTTTGGCTTTGAACTGTGAGAGAGTGGTCGCGTTGACCACATCGTAAGGGAGAGCATTCCAATCGTTAACAGCCCTAACACCAAATGAGAAGCGACGGACTCTTGAGACAGCATTTGGTTTGATCAGCTTCAGGGCGTGACCGCGCGTGCGTCCTCGACTGTCGAGCTCCAGGAACTGTGATGGATCTTGGTCCATGTCGCCATGAAGAAGTTGAAAATTCTTGATCATGTATCCACGACGTCTCCGAAAGTAGAGAAGGCAAGCCAAGCTCACGCAAACGTTCAGTGTAAGGGAGATGGGTCGACTAACCATGCGTGTCGCACGTCGCTGGACCCTCTCGACTAACTTCTGGTCTCCTCTATTAAACGGACCCCAAACAACATTCCCATATTCCAAGTGGGGACGGACCAGTGTCTTGTAGAGAAGCGGAAATGTAAACGTATCGATGTTGACAACCGATTTTCTGATCACGGCTAGGACCCTCGATGCCCTGGAAACCGCAGAGGCAGCCTTTTGCCTAAATTTAAGGTCCTTTTTTAACATAAATTTTGTCCAAGTTGTTCTCAGTTCGATTGTTAGAGTCGGAGTCTCACTAAAGTCATCAAGGGACTTGTCACGGAGACCCCGACCCCATCACCCGAACGAGCAACTCCCACAATGAAGGGTTGATTTAGAAGCCAAAGTTTAACGTCCCACAAAGCACAGGGACGGCCGCCCCGCTCAGGTCACCCTCTCACCAGTCAGTTGCCAGCCGACCTGTACGTCGGGTAAACTATTGAGCGCCGGAGCGTCTCAGGGGAACCGATCCCAAGCCTGGACATGCACTGCCACTGCATGCTTCTGAGCAGCGGGCCGGAGCCCAACGCTCTACCAACTGAGCTACCGGGGCGGCTTTAAGTCGAAGGCTTTGTTTGACTCACCGATGTGTAAGATTGAGCACTTCCCCAAGTTGAAGGGCATTTGCCACAGCTCCAGCCACCTCAGCATGTGCTCGATATCGAGCTGCAAGCTGACAGCGAATCGAATGTCATTGGCGCTAGAGTATAATTTCGTGTCGTCGGAAAATATTTTTACTGCAGAATTTACAGCATCTGGGAGATCATTGATATAAATCAGAAACAAGATTGGACCAAGGACTGATCCCTGAGGCACACCGCTGATGATAGGAGCCCAATCACAAGCAGAAGAACCAACAACTACTCACTGGAGACGGTTTGATAGAAAGGCTTTAATCCATTTTAAGACTTTGCCACGAACACCATATGCAGCTAGTTTGGTCATCAGCCGGGAGTGAGTAACTGAGTCGAACGCCTTCCGAAAATCTAAGTACACTGCATCAACAGGGTTTTTGTTCTCCATCATCAGGCTCCATTCCTCCAAGACCTCCAGCAGCTGCGTTTCACATGAATGTTTTGGGCGGAATCCTGTTGGTACTTAGAAAGGAGATTATGGGTCTTTAGATGGTCCAGAAGGTTGTCTCTCAGTATTGACTCCAGAACTTTGCAGGGTATGGCTGTCAAGCTCACAGGTCTGTAATTGCCTGGGTCCTGTTTATTTCCCTTTTTGTAAATTGGTGCGATGGATCCCAAACACCATTCCTTGGGTAAGCAGCCAGTGTCTAGCAATTTCCCGAACAGTTTGGATAGGGGCACGCTAAGAGAAGATGCCTCATGCAAAACGCTGGGGTGAAGCGTGAGACAGAAGCAAGTGGTGCGAATTGTATTAACCTGGTGAAAATTTTCAAGACTGGTGCAAGGGAGGTAACAATGAAAAATCAAATAATGAGCGCATTGTTATAGACAAGAAGAGGCCTTATAAAACTATCTAACTAATAAGAGAGGTAGCATTGCATCATGTGGGTAGGGATAGGTGCGTTATTCTCCCTGGTATATTGCAGATTGGTGTAAATTTCAGGTCACTGGCAGTGCGAATTTTTGAAATAATTTTAGATGACTGGTGCGACTCGTCTGGCCTGCTGCCATACTTTGCAGACTGGATAGTTGCCGCCAGTACCACTACACGCCTACTCAAAATCGGTACCTAATGAATACAACTGGGTCAAAAATATCAAAGCAAGTTAAAACTGAAGATGTAGATGTAGATAGAAGAAAAGAGGCCCCGCAAGGCCTGTGACTTCCAGCCGCTCGTTAGGGAAAAAGCGGAATAACTGGGAATTTTCTGTGGGATGTTTCATTGGATCGCAGGAAAAACATTGAAAGCTCCCAAAATACTACGATTTATACTGGACATCATATTGTTGACTCTGCCAGAGTGAATCCAGATTCTTCTTAAATACCTCCACTGAATTGGCCTCTACAATATGTCCAGGCAGGTTATTTCAATTGTTGCAGGCACGGATCGGTAGGTGGAATCGCCTCACCAGCGTCCTTGCTTGTTATTTTTTCAGTCTACAGACGTGTCCTCTTGTTCCGTAGCTTGAGTCATGTAGCTTCACTAGGCCTTCAGCTTTGATTTGCCAGTAACAAGCTTGTAAATACTGATTATGTCACCATGTAATCTACGGTACTTTAGACTTGGCATCTTGAGCTGTCTCAGTCTGTCGTGGTAGGATAGGTCCCTTAAGCCTTTAACCAGCTTGGTTGCTTGGCGCTGTACCCTATCCAGCATTTTCTTGTCGCCCTCAAAGAATGGGCCCCAGATACAGTTTCCATACTCTAGGGAGGGCCTCACAATTGCTTTGTACAGTCTCGATACCATGTTTGCATCTAGAAAGCTGAAAGTTCTTCTGATGACAGCGAGTAGACCTCTGGCTCTTTTTACTACTCCAGCTGCATGCACATGGAATTTCAGTTCACTGTCCACTTGGATGCCCAGGTCTTTTTGACCTGGGATGTTCTTAAGTTGACTCCACCTATGGTATATCTGTTAGGTTTTCTGGTTACCAAGGTGTAGGACAGATTACTTCGTCAAGTTCAGTGGGAGCTGCCAGATCTGGGTCCATTGGAAGATGGCAGGTCAGCTTGGAGCACCAAAGACTGGTCTTTGGTGCTTAAGAAAAACAGTAAATCCAAATAAGGCCAGATTATTTCAACGATTTCGGCGGCGCTTGGTTGAATTATTATCCGCTGCACCATTTTACACTTTTGTTGTTTTGAACTTTAAACCAACCGCTGAAGTCAGCCGTTTTCAAGTTAGCCATAATAGAGAAAAACATTTTGTTTCAAATTACGTCATTAAAGATAAATATAAGAATAAATTATTTTAATGCCTGCAAATCAATTAAAGATATATTAATAGGAAGCAAGAAAAAGCTTTAATTCACAATAAGTGTTCGAGAACTGTATATATCTGGTAAATTAAGTTGAAAAATAGTAGCAGCGAATTGAAATACGTCTATAGCTTTTTTAAAGGGACATTGTCGCAAAAATTTTTATTGGCTAGATCAAAAGGTTACAAAAAGTTGTTTCAGAAGTCATATTCTCATTTTTGCAAATTCAGGCTCAAAATGCCTGAAAATCGGCATCAAAGTCAACATTTATAGACGACTTTACCGAGTCCTTATGGTAACGATAAAGTGACGTAGATCCGGCTATAGCTATCAATTTATATATGAAAAAATGTTAAATATTTCTTTTAAAGCAGTTCAGTAGCTAAAACCTATAACATCAAAAATTATTCTATAAAAATATATTTCCAAAACGCTTTTGAAAGAGAAATATAGGACTTTAAAGAAATACCATCAACCAATCAGAAGCCCAGTCCTTATAGGATCTGGTCACGTGGGCTTATCTTACATCAATGTGATGTCATCATGGCTACCGATGAACTATCGATATTCACCATTTCAAAAACCGCGGCAAACGCGAAGATATGAATACAAATTCTATAACACTAATTAGCGCTGCGGTCAGGCCCAAATACCCTAAAGATTATAATTAATAATTGTTCGTTATTGCATGATTGCATTGCAGCTAAAATGATACAATAAAAAGATACGGGTAGCGCGATCCAGAAGAGCCTCCTTTGAGGCATAAACAAAGCTTTGGGTGGTTTTTCGGACGAGGAGATTGTCGGCTCTCCGTTCTCGTGGATCAACATATCGTCGGTAATCTGCACGTAGAATATTTTGAGCCTTTGATGTCGTCAATTGAGATTTTCTTAGAGGTAAAAAATCTATGCGTGAAAAGTTAATGAAACAATTTGAATTTTTGCCATCCATCTTTGCTGGCCACCAATGCTTATTGAGGTTTTGTGTAGTGAGTGTAGTGAGTTAGTCAAACACTAATCCTATCAGGTATGGGCAATGCATTTAATGTTTCTGTTCTGCATTAATTAGGTTCATGAGGTTGCCAAAAAGAAAATTGTATGCTTAATTGATAACTATTCATTTTGGCCCACTGTTATAGCTGTGGTCACGTTTCGTCTGTCAACACCAATCAGCGAGCAGCATTGAGTCCCAGTCTGCAAAGTATGGCAGCAGGCTAGACGAGTCACACCAGCCACCTAAAATCATTGCACTGCCAGACACCAAAAATTCACACCAAACTGCTATATACCATAGAGAAAAATGCACCCTTTCCTACCCACACAATGCAATGCTACCTCTTGTATTAGTTAGTTAAATACTTGTTATAAGGTCCCCTCCTGTGTCTTTATAACCATTCAGCCATTATTTGTTTGGTTTTCAGTGTCACCTTCCTTGCACCAGTCTGGGAAATTCACACCAGGTTGATGAACTTCACACCACTCACTCTTGTCTCCTAGGACACTCACCCTGACGAGATCTCGTTGAAAATGCCATACTTTGCACACTGGATTGAGTCTATGTCACATGGCTATAGCCTCTCCCTGAGAACCAATCTTAGAACCAATCTTAGATTTACAGGCTGGCTACCTGCTGTGGTGCTGCTGGAAAAACAGTAACAGCACAACAGTGGTAGCATACTTTTTGTGATTGGTAGATAAGTATTCTGGTTCATTTTTGTCTGATTAGCCATAGCACATACTAGAGACAGTTGTGGTATTTCTTTTCTAGAGGAGAGGCTCGAGGGCTCGCGGACAAGGCTGTGCTGGCAGACGGAACAAGGCTTATGAGCAGTGTCAATGCCAAAAAGTCCTCATTTTATTGTTGCACAGGTGAACTTGTGTACCAAAATAGGTGAAAATTATTTGGTGATGGCAATTCTCCAATGATTATTTAAGCATATTGGCGCGTGCTTGGGGACGTTACTGCTTCTAAATAACCCTCATGAGGGGTTGCTCATTGGGTGGTGGGGTCGGGTCTGTGACAAGTCCCTTGACTTATGAGACTACTACAGCACCAGGAGGAACGAACAAAATTTATAAAAATATTTTTGAATTGCCCATATTCCCTCTCTTTTTGGTCTAACTTTATATTTACAATATTTGTGCACTCTAGTAAAAGTCTATATCAAGCTTGTAATTTGAATTACAAATTTCTACCTGTTACAAATACTGGCTCTGCACAATGTGTGCATGCTAGTGCATTTGCTGCTTAGCTTACCTTCTTTTAAGTATGAAAATGTTTTTGATTAATTTTACAGATTGAAACAGATTTTCCATTTATTTTGGTACCATACAGTACATAGAAGTCAGTGTACTCCTATCTACTTATCAGATCCATTTACTCATATTTCAAGTGCTACTGTTTGTTTCCAGACATGAAAGTGACTGTAGCATGAATTCATCCATCTACCCTCGGAAAATGCCCATCTGCATTCATGCCCATCTGCAGATGAATTCATCCATCTGCCCTCTGAAAATGCCCATCTGCATGCTTTTTATAATTGATATTAAAAATGAACTGAAGGAAAACTAGGATAAGATGTATTATGATTTGAAACACTAGGAGTGTACCCAATACAACAATATAATTGTGAACAAAGAGTATGGATAGTCATGTAGGAATGACAGGGGGGCAGTCTTGGGTGATGCAATTTTTTGTGTTTTCCTGGAAGAATATATGAAAGATTAGGCGGGTCACTTCAAAGAAAAATTTGTTTACTAGAAAACCTGTCTTTTGTAGCTGCTGTGTATCATCAAGCTGTCGTCCCAATGGACCAGCTTGTGTATGATCATTTTGTTTGTTAGTTTGAATGGGATGAACCCAATCAGACCGATTCTCCCATAGACCTGAAATTTGGAATATTTGTTTCATATTGTGGGCCAGTGTTGAAATAATGTATTGTAATTTATAAAAAGCATGAATTTGCATGGTTCCACCTGACCCCTCCACAAACCCATGATCTAGACTATAGATCGTCTTTGGGGATGTCTTTGTTCTTGAATATATATATATATATATATATATATATATTTATGTACACATGTTTAAAACAAGATTCAGTGATGTCTTGTTTGCTGTCATTGTGGGCTTGTGATATTTTGTTTGTACCCTTTATTCGGTCCCATTTGTTCCTGCTGTGAAAATATCTTCAAATTTAAGAAGAGCCTACCCCAGCAAGCTGAACGCAAAACAGAAATAATCAGGTGCTGCCCCTCGACAGTGACTATCGCAAATTACGCCTGCTGCTGGAAGACAAGCTTCAGAGGACGAGCAATGGAATCCCAGAGTTGGCAGAGTACCACAGCCAGCAGTTTTCTGCATTGAACACGAACCTGCCTGAGTGCACCTCGGTCGTCTGCCTGTGTGCCCGCAGTATACGTTCATGTATGTGCGTAAGTGGTGTTTATCGCGGTATATTAAGGCAAATCCTCTGAGGACCTCAGTAAAACATGCCATTAAAAGTATTTTTAGCCTAAAGGTAAGAAAACTGGTAATGCAAAGGGTCTTTATAGTAAAAAATCAAGTGGTCAGATTTTGTTGGTGGTCGTACGTGCGAAAGTCGGCGAAAATAATAAGTGACACCTCTGTGCTCAGACTATTGCGGTGAACATTTTATCAAACCGTGTAGCTTTTATTGTGGACAGATGCAAAATCTGTTATGCTTTTGATGTACACTCAGTATTTGGTTCGCTCCCAGCCTTCTTAGAGTGCACTTCAAGGACTGGAAGCTAGGAGCTGCATACCCACTGGTGGGTTCAGGGAAAATTAACTTTCCTCCCAAACCCTGCGATTTTCACCGACCTTTAAAAAAATGTGTATTCACGATTTTGGACCCTGTCCTCCCCTCCCCCCACAAAAAATATTGGCCTGGATCCGTCACTGACGTACTGAGTTATATCCTCTAGTCCACGTTGCACTCGGAAGACTGCTCGTTGGGGACTCGCAGACCTGATTGTTGCACGCGTTTCTCAACTGCCGAGGGTTATCAATCGCTGGTAATTTCCTGGTAGGTTATATTTTCTCATGTTTTTGTGAGATTGAATATAAGCCTCATTGATCAACTGATATCTGTTGGTTTTTAAAAGTAGATGAATTTTGCATTGCGTAGCCGAGGAGCATGATTATAAATTGGTAAGATGTTTCATGGCTTTGCCTCTCGAATTCTTGACGCAAAATGGAGCCTGTGATCACACTGTGATCACATATTCGGGCCCAGCCCCTCGTCAGAATCCTCATAATACAATAAGCGAAAACTTTTGGTCATAGTGTGACCAAGGCTTGAAATTTAGATCTGATTTGGAAATCGAATGCTGGAATAATGCAGTTCAGTACTGGAACATTCAAATATTGGAACTCGATTCGAGGTTATCCTAGCACTCTGACTAAAAATGTATGTGTTCACCTATTATATTATGAGAATTTTGGTGAAGGCATGTACCTGAATATTTATCAGTGTATTAGCCCCATTTTGGAACTATGATTCGAGGAGGCTGGTCATGAAATATCTTATCAACGTAGATAATCTAATAAACAATCCAATAAAAATAACGGTTAATATACTATTTTATATAATGGTATGATGTATGAAGTGCTTCTGGAATTGTTTGTTCTATTATGAGAAAGGACCGTTTCCGAACTCCGAAGTATTAAAAATAAACGCTTATCATTTTCATAAACAAATGTCACTCATGAGGCTAGCAGCTTGCTTGTCTTAAAGCTGCGATGCGTCTTCTTAGGTTTAGACTCTGTGACTACCAATGTTAAGATTAATTATAGAATCCTTTTTATTTAATACGAACTGTTCCAGGCTATAATTTTGAGGTATATTTTCTTGATGTGCCCTGATCAGAAACTAACTCAACTTGAAGTAAAAAACAATGTATTCTTAAATCTTGTATATCTATATACGAAAAAAATTAGAAAGAGCTACCACCACGGACAGAGGAGTGAGGTGGCCAGTCTATCTCCAACCTGCAACACACAACAAACGTTCCCCCTGAAACAAAAAGTGATCAGGTTTGGGTTCGTGGTGCGTTCCACACTTTTGTTAGTTCATCCAAGGATCGTGGTGGCTGCTCTCTGGTTCCCCAGTTCTGACGCATATCAAGAGTTATTCTTCCGTATCACATTCAGCTGTTCTCCGGTTCTCTAGACTACGTGTTTTTATATTCTCCGGAGACCAAAGAATTACAATTATATCAAAGATTTAGATGTCGACGGACACATTTAATCTGATTGATTGATTGAGTGTTCCGGCCATATGGGGGGGCGCCCCTGCAGGCGCCCCAACCGCCGAAGGAACATCGCCAGCCGTCGCGGGTCCACCAGCGCCTCCCGGATGGGCGGGTCGTCCCGTCCAAATATGTCCCAGCGCAGGTCAGCGCACGCAGGGCACCGGGTCAGAAAGTGGTGGAGGATCTCGTCCTCTCCATCGTCGCACTCCTGTAACGTGGCCTCCGGGTCCAGGCCGATCCTCTTTCGGTAGCTGCACAGGAGAAGGGAGTGGCCAGTGCGCAGGCGCTCCACCTCCACACTCTCCTGCCGTGAAAGGCCCAGGCGGTCTTTCAGGGTGGTCCGCCCTGGGAGACCGCCACATTTAATCTCGAACATGTTTTATCTCGTACGGATTAACGTTTTATCTCGTTGTTTTACCAGATTAACACGCGCATTGACGGAGCTCTGCGCCACCTTCGCTTTGACAGGGGGGCGCGGGTACCTCCCTAAAATCTCCAGAACCACGGTAGGTAGTGAAAAATGGTAAACGGCTTTGGGTAGCCCATACGCTTCTCCATCGAAATATGTTAACCATTTTGTCAGGTCACTTCAATCGGATGAGTTCACTTTGTTCCGACTTATTTTGTCTTAAACTTTGAGGTCAGGTCACTTGACCTGTACTGGTGACCTGACCTGAGATGACCTAACCTTAAAATTTTGACAAAAGTTGTAAAAATGATGAGAGAAGGTATGTCAAGTTTTTTAACCCGAGTTTATTTTTAACCCGAGTGTGTTAAGTACCTACCTAATAAATGTGTGATGGCTTAAATTCCGTGGCGGTGCCCCTGCCTAGTTTTCTTTGCCTAGTGTTAGGAGTGTATGTTTTACCATGTGCTGCGTTTTTACTGTTAATATACGCGTATGGATACAAGTGCGGCGGCGCTACGCGCCGCCGTTTTTATGTTCTATCCGAAAAACCAGACGGGGGGGCGGGTACCCGCCTCCCGTCAATGCGCGTGTTAACCCGCGCCCCACCGGGGGTCCGGCGCCACCTTGGCCCCACCGGGGGTCATCGATGGCCCCCTCTAACTCCGAAAATATGGGCGTTAGCGCAAATCTGCAAAGTGCACTAGAAAGCTCGCGTGAATTCGGTAAGAAATTACTTCACATGTTTTAGTGTTCAGGTCTATGGTTTGACCTCCAGAGGTCAAATTAGGTCAAGATCGGCTATTTTCACTCAAATATGCAATGCTTAAGCAAACTGGGCATAACTCTTATGCCCTTAGAGCTATTGAGGTGTGGGAAAGAACATTTGATAGGAAATTGCCAGTACTTTTTCTGCTATGAAAGCGTAAAGCCCTCCCACCAGTAGTTTGATCTCCAGAGGTCACCTCGTGACCTAGTATGACCTGAGGTCACGAAAGGTCGGAAAGTGACCTTGCCGTATATCAAATGAAAGCCATGACGAGACAAACACGATGGTGTTTGTTTCAGCGCACTAGCTTATACAGGTCAAAGTTATTGTCAAAATACTGTTTTTGACCCCTGGTGACCTTGGATGACCTTGGGGATGTCAAAGGGCAAATATGGCCCCTGGAATCCGTGAAAGGGTGTCCAAAAACGCTTTTCTGATCAAGCTCAGCATTTTCAATCGTTTTTGTGACTTTTAGATCATAAGACAGCTTTTCCCATGCTTTTTCAATGGGAGAGGTCACCTCGTGACCTGACCTCAGGGCACAAATCGAAAAATCCCGGATATACACCTTGTAGACCCTGGAGGGGTCATAAAGTGTAGGAAGTTTCAAATCGATCGACTCCGAAATGTAGCTCTTACAGAGCTCTAAAGCTGAAGTGAGGTGACCTTGGTTGACCTCGTCTGGTGACCTGACCTTGGGTGACCCGGGGTAAAAAATTTCAGGGATGGTGGGAAAATGCAGTGAGAGGTAGAGCCCTCAACCACGGTGCTGCGCCTCATCGTTTTTCTGCCATCCCGGAAAAACCTTAGGGGGCCATCGATGACCCCCGGTGGGGCGAGGGTTAAACGATTAATTAATCTCGAGACACATTAATCTCGAGATTAACACATATAATCTCGAAGAGTCACCCCTGCTTTTTATTGGGTCGGTTTCTGGTTCTTGGTTTGCACGAAAACCGGTCAGCCTTCAAGAATGGCCTTCAGCAAAGGACACAAAAGACATTTTCGAACGGCGAACAGTGTGTCCCGCTGGTCAGAAAACAGGGGAACTGGTCTCCAATAGAGGGAAATCCGACGGATTGAGAACCATTGCAGGGAGCTGGAGACAAGCCGGTTCCAGTTTGGTACGCCGGTCAGATTAGAAAAATATTTGGGGCTAATATTCCCTTTCCCTCAACTACCCGGACGGAGGGATAACCAGAAGAAATTGTCCTTAGAATATTTACTTCATCCCATAGGAGGATCCAGGAGGGCAAAGGGGGCACGCGCCCCCCTCCCCTCTCTGATCAACTCTCGGTGAACCCTAAAATGTCGCGTCCCATCCCCTCCCCAGGATGCGAAAATCGGCGCACACTGATAGGATTTAGCGTCCATCTGATGGTTTTGCCGGTCAAAGGTGCCCCCCCTGGTCCGGATGGTGCCCTCCGCGGAAGTTACCCCTCCCCCCGATCGGCAAACATGAATCCGACTATGCTTCATCCATTAGAACGCATGAACAAATAAGAAGAAATTCAGAAAAAAATCTTTTTACAGTAAAAACTTCCACGACCTAGATTCGAACCCGTATTACCCGCGTGAGAGTCGGGAATGGAGGCCACTATACCATCCCCGCTGTACGACACCTGCCCGATTTTAAAACTTTCCTGATAAGTTTTCTCAAGCCGAATGTTTTGGCCAAACTAATCTAATATTTGTATTTTTAAGGGTTAATAAAAATAAATTGAATACGAATACAGCATAAAAACATTTTCTACTCCCAAAAAATCATTTGTAGAACTTAAAACTTTGATTGATAGAATAGAGGTGAAGAGCAGGTTACAGCCTATTATTGATATTGTTAGCGAATTTGAATAATTGTTGAGTGGCCTCCAAAAATTTAGCTGAAGATAAAGAAATGATTGATAGTGCCAGAATCAGGATTTTTCAAATATTAAGAAACCACAATAAAAATTTTTGCGACAATATCCCTTTAATTTTTACGGAAGTTTTTTGGAGCCCTATGGAAACGCCCACAGTTAAAACGCCCACAAATTGATTCGACCACACAACGTAAGACCCACGGCTTTAAACGTCCAAACTAAAACTGTCCACGGCTTAAATTGCCCACAAATTAAAATACCCACGGATTAAAGGGCCCACAAATGCTCCCATAAGGAGATTTCAAACCACCCACGACTAAAAACGCCCACACATTTAAATACCCACATTCAAATTCTTAAATCACCCACAATTCAAAAAGCCCACGAAGCACATCACCCACATAACTGTGCGTCAAATAACGTGCTCAATAGTATATGAAAATGCCGCTAGGTGGCTAGCAAAGCAATCATAGGAGTGCACGACGGGATAGGTATTTGGATATTTGTGTCAAAAAAATATGCTGCAAAGGTAAAGTAAAAGTACTCCAAGGCGGATTTGTGCCGCCGGTTTTCCCGCGCTTTCGCAAGGGCAATGAAAACACAGAAGGGTTCGATGACCCTGTTTGCGCGGGATCCATGGGCGTATTGATAATTTGTAAAGAGGAGGGTTGGTTCGTTAGGCTTTGTTGGGATGATGTACCTGAGCCAGAGAGCGCAGTTCTTAACCAGGTACCTATAAGGGTGGTCTGAGTCAGGGGCGGACGCAGATCCGAGTTTTGGGGGCAAAACCCATGTCTAACTCTCCTCTTGGGGAAGGGGGATTGGGACGTGCGATTTGGGTGCTGAACAGACCTAATATAACACGCGCATTGACGGGGGTCTGAGCCACCTTCGCATTGACGGGGGGCGGGTACCCGCCCCCCTAAGATCTCGAGAACCACGGTAGGTAGCGAAAAACGGTAAAAGGCGTTGGGCTGCCCATCCACTTCTCCATCGAAAACATTTGAACCATTTTTTTGTCAGGTCACATTTAAGGTCACGAGAGGTCAAAACATGCCCGTCATAGGGATAACATGTAAATTCAGTTTTTCGGCCATTAAATCTGAACAAGTAAAGATAGAGCAAAATGATTTGAACTATATGAATCCTCTTAGCAAGCCAAATCGAATGATATATAATTTGACCTTGCTAGGTCAAATCAAGGATTTGACCTGACCTGAGGTCAGGTCAGGGTCAAATTATATAAAATGCATATCATTAGAACCGCAAAGCCCAGGCGAGTCTAATGCAGCTAAAATAAATGCTCTATCACCATCCGTTACTGAGTTATTCCGTAAAAACCATTTTTCCCATGTATTTCCAATGGAGAGGTCATGCCTCGTACCTGACCTTAGGTCATCGATATCAAAAATACCGGAACATATTTTAGAGAACTCGGTGGGGCCATTATGTGATATGAGTTTCAATCGGATAAGTTCACCCTGCTCCGACTTATGCTATCTTAAACTTTTTTTGAGGTCGGGTCACTTGACCTGTAATGGTGACCCGACCTGAGATGACCTAACCTTAAAATTTTCACAGAAGTTGTAAAAATGATGAGGAAAAAGGTATACCAAGTACGGCGGCGCTACGCGCCGCCGTTTTTCTGCTGTCTCCGAAAAACCCGAGGGGGGGCGGGTACCCGCCCCCTCGTCAATGCGCGTGATAAGCTACCTCTCGAATGCATGATCGCTACCCTGGGGGATTTATTTTTACTCTATTTCCAGCTGGGAGCAGATTCTGCCCACCTCTCAGGTTTTTCCATAGTATCTCCGCAACGGTTTGAGATAGGCTCTTGAAATTTGGTGACTTCTTACAACTAAGTAGCACATATTCCCTGACATTTTTGAAAATATATATGTGCCTGAGGCGGCGCTATGGCTCGCTAATCTGGGGTTTATCCCGAAGCCGAGCATTGTCGCCTGCGCTTCGTTTGTCCTACAATAAAGCTGTCCGTTGCGA
The DNA here is from genome assembly GCA_034440635.1 of Lepas anatifera. Classification (NCBI taxonomy): domain Eukaryota; kingdom Metazoa; phylum Arthropoda; class Thecostraca; family Lepadidae; genus Lepas; species Lepas anatifera. Next base: position 157,230 of record JAOTON010000829.1, on the reverse strand, counting down.
ATTGGCAGCAGTTGTAATGTTTGAATGTTATTACTGAGATATAGGAGGACAGTTGATGTATATTTTGATATAATTTTGGCCATAGGCGGTTCCAGAAGCTCAAAATGCGGGGTTTACAATGTTATCCATCCAAACTCTTCCAAAGTAAATAGATTGCGTACAGAATCTTCGGGAGGGGTAAACATAACCATGCTTTGATCACATATGTGTATTTAATGATTATAAGAAGCCATAGGCGTGCTCAGGTACCGTAATTAGGGGAGTTCACGCGCACTCAAGCTCGTTTTAGTGTTGTGTGTGCATTGAATGGGACAAAGCATTGCAACTATGCATTTATTTTTAGGACAAAATGAGATTTGGAATGACAGTTGATGTGTATTTTGGTATATTTTTGGCCATAGACGGTTCCAGGAGCTCAAAATGGGTTGTCTACAATGTTATCCATTCGAACTCTTCCAAAGTGAATATAAACTGCCTACGGAATGGACGGGAGGGGTAAGAATAAGGATATATTGACCCTATCCATGTATTATATGATAATAGGATATCATATGCGCGCTCAGGTACCGTAATTAGGGGATTCGCTATCTTTCAAGCGTATTTTAGTGTCGTGTCTGCATTGAATGAGGCAAAGCATCGTAGATATTTGCCTTTAGTCTTAACACCAAATGGACACCATTCATCCATAGGCGGATCCAGGAGTGTTCCCCGGTTCGGCCAGGGGTAGATAAAGGCAGGGTAATTTGAAAAATAGTCATACCTGAAAGGCAGGGTAATTTGTGTCTTACCACACTATTCAGCCTCCCTGAATCCACATCTGACATATTTTCGATATTTGAGCACTTTGCTTGACATCAGAGATATTACACTGTACCTGGCGTGTGCATTTCTGTAAAAAATATATGAAAACAATTTATATAATCCCCCACATTTTTGGCCCTAAAACCGCCCTTGAATTTTGAATTTCACCTAAGTGAGGGATTTGACCATTTCCAAGCAATTCCCTGTCAATCCATACTAGTTTCGTGAAAATCAAGCCTAAGAGACAGCACCTTCGGGTAATCTAAACAAGGCAAAATGTATATTTTGAACCCCCTTCCCTCAGTTTTCAAAATTTTGAAATTTTAATTAAAAAAAGGAGTTTAGCCTGAGAGGAATCGATTGCAGTTTAAGTTTTTAAAATCGAGCGGGTAAATTTCGAGATCTTAGGGAGGCGGAAGCTCCTGTTGGAAATAGAGGTAGCCGGGAGCCCGTTGGAAATAGTGTTAAGATTTAATTGCTCGACAGACCCATAGTGGATGCACCTTTTTCAAAAAATCATCCGGCCTTTCGGGGGCCAAAAGATAGTTTGGCACCCCTTCCAGCGCTTTGGGGGAGGAGTAATGGCCGGAACGCCCTCCCCGCGTCCGCCAATGCTCTGAGTCATATTGTGAGTTGCCGCTTCTCGTTTCCTTTGGGAGGCGAGGGATAAGTTTATAAAGTGATATTTGGGAAAGGTGGAAAGCTGAGAAGATTTACGGGCACCGAGTGCAGTGGATGCCTCAGGTCCACCTTTTGTCACTGACTTATTCCCCAGCGGCACGCATTCTGCTGAAAAATTTATTTAAATCGTTTAGCAGGAGTAGAAGAATATTTTAACCCGCACCCCACCGGGGTCCGGCGCCAACTTCGCCCCATCGGGGCATCGATGCTTCCCCTCTAACTCCGAAAATATGGGGATGAGTGCGAATCTGCAAAGTGAATTAGATAGCTTGTGTGAATTCAGTAATATTTTAATTCGCATGTTTAAGCGCTTAGATCAATGGTTTGACCTCCAGAGGTCAACTTAGATCAAGATAGGCTATTTCTACTAAAATATGAAATGCGAAAGAAACCTTGGCATAGCTTTCATGCCATTAGAGCTTTTGAGATTTGGTAAAAAATAAACATTCGAAAGGAAAATGACAGGGTTTTTTCCGCTATGTGGCATATAATGAACTCCCGCCAGTGGTTTAACCTCCAGAGGTCACCACGTAACCTAATATACCCTAAGGCCACGAAAGTCAGAAAGTGACCTTGCCGTAGGACTTTGAGTTTGACTTTGAGAGCAATTTTAAGGCATTTTCAGGCCGAATTCGCAAAAATGAGAATAGGACTCCTGAAACAACTTTTGTGACCTTTTGATCTAGCCAATAAAATTTGTTCGCGTATCTCCCTTTAAGAAACCTGAGCATAGCTCTCACGCCATTAGAGCTATTGAGATCAAGCAAAAATAGTTTGATAGGAAAATGCCAGGACTTTCTCCGCTATGTGAAACATAATAGCCTCCCGCCAGAGGTTTGACCTCCAGAGGGTACCTCGTGACTTAATATGACTTGAGGTCTCGAAAGGTAAGAAAGTGACCGCGTTGTATATCAAATGAAAACCAGTAACAAGACACACACGATGACGTTTGATTCAGCGCTCTAGCTTGATTAGATCAAAAGCTATCGTCAAAATACTGTTTTTGCCCCTGGTGACTTGTGAGGACGTCGGATAGGTCAAAAGGAAAATATTGCCCCTGGGATCCGTGAAGGGGAGTCCAAGAACGCTTTTCTGAGCAAGATAAATATTGACATTAATTTTTGTGGCTTTTAAATAAAAAGACAGCCTTTCCCATGCTTTTTCGATGGAATAGTTCACCTCGTGACCTGTCCTCAGGTCACGAAATCAAAAAATCCCGGATATGCATTTTGAGGACCCTGAAGGTTTCATGAATTACACGAAGCTTCAAATGGTTCGGCTTAGAAATGTAGCTATGATAGAGCTCAAAAGGTGAAGTGAGGTGACCTTGGTTGACCTCGCCTGGTGACCTGACCTAGTGTGACCCAGAGTAAAAAAATTCAGGGATGATGGGAAAATGATTTGGTGAGAGAAAGACTCCTCAACTGCGGTGCTGTGCCCCGCTGTTTTTCTGTTATTCCGGAAAAACCTTAGGGAGGCCATCGATGCCCCCGGTGGGGCGAGGGTTAAGCTATTGACCTTATGAAGGGTAATAGTTGTAGTGCTTAACCCAAGTAAGGGGCGTCACCAAGGAGGGTAGAGTAAATAAGAGACCCTATGAGGACGTCAAAAGTGACAAAGGTGGATCCAGGATTTCCAATCAGGGGGTATACATAATCGGAGTAGGGTGGTAGTTAGAGCCGCAAACATTATCGGGATGGGGCACCATCCGTACCAGGAACGAGTTGGGGCACATCCTATCGCGGTAGCACCGATACTAGCATTCTAGGGGGAGGGGCGTCCGAGGTGGAAGCAGTGGTGAATACAAGAAGGGGGGGCTTGGAGGGGTCAAGCCCCTTGTACAGTCAGACTGCCTGTAGATAATGCGTTGCACACAATGGCGGGCAAGGCTTGAGCATGAACTACTATAATGATTTACTGGATCTGCCACTGATGAGAAGTGACATTTCAGGGGGCACCATTAATCTTTGAAGAAGAGACGTGACCATTTCAGGAGGAGCCGGGGGGGGCGATCTTGCCCCTTCCTCGCCCCCGCAGGGGCGCAGCCAGGGGGGCACAGGGGGCACGTGCCCCCCATCGATCCCGGGGTGCCCTTTTGATTGCCAGGTGGTGTACCCTCTTTGGGCCGTGCCGCTCGAAATTTAGTGCCCTACGCCGTTGAGTCTAGATGGAACTAGGCTGCATTTAGCGATTTAAGCGATTGTTTGACAATTAAATGCCTTTTTGGTCAGTTAGGGCATTCTGTCACCTTTCCAAGCACCCGGGAAGAGTATAGGCACGTAATCCGTTTCCAGATAATGCCTCATCGTCTCCAAGCTCATCTGGTGCCCCTTGGAGCTGATCATGTGCCCTCTGAGCTGATCTGATGCCCGCGTAGTCAATCTTGTGCCCCCTGAGAAAATAAGTGTGCCTTCTGAACCTATATAATACTCTCTGAGTTAGTTTGATGCCTCCAAGCTTGCCTGGTGTCCTTTTAGCTGTTCTAGTGCCCCTTGAGCTGATCTGGGGCCCCTGAGCTTATTTAATGCCTCCCGGAGTTGATCTACTGTCCAGGGGTGCAGCCAGGGGGCACATGGGGCGCGTGCCCCCATCACTGCCGGGGTGCCCTTTTGATTGTCAGGTGGTGTACCCAGTTTGGGCCGTGCCGCTCGAAATTTAGTGCCCTACGCCGTTGAACCTAGATGTAACTGGACCGCATGTAGCGATTGAAACTATTGTTGGACAACTTAATACCTTTTTTCGGTCAGCTAGGGCATTCTGTCGCCTTTCCAAGCACCCGGGAAGAGTATGGGCACCTAGTATGTGTTCACCTAATTCCTCATCATCGCCAATAATCGTACAGGGGAAGCTAATCTGGTGCTCCTTGAGCTCATCTCGTGGCCTCTCAGCTGGTATTGGCCCCTTGAGCTGATTACTTGCCTTCTAAGCTGATCTGGTGCCCCTGAGTCAATCGAGTGCCCCACTGATCAAATGATTGTGCCTCCTGAACCTATATAATGCCCTCTGAGTTAGTCTAATGCCTCCGAGCTTGCTTGGTGCCCTAATAGCTGATTTAGCGCCCCTTGAGCTGATTCGGGCCCCCGAGCTGATCTCATGCCTCCCAAAGTTGATTCTGTCTCCTAAGTCAATATGGTGCCTCTTCAGCTGGTTAGGTGCCCCCTCAGCTGATTATTGATGTCTCCTTAGATAGCCTGGCGCCCCCCTGAGCTGGTTTGGTGGGCCCTGAGCCCACCTTGTGTCCCCTGAGCTGTTATGTTGCTCCCTGAGCTGATTTAGGCTCATGCCATAGTCTGGGGGGCTGGGAGCTGATCTGGCCCCCGAGCGGATCGATCTGGTGCCACCTGAGCTGCACTAATGCCCCTGAGTCGATCTGGTGCCTCCTGAGCCCATCTGATGCCCTCTGAGTTAGTTTGGTGCCCCCTGTGCTAATCTGGTGCCCTTTAAGCTGATCTGGGCCTCCTTACGTGATTTCATGAGTAGCTCTAAAGCTCTGAGCTGAGCTCGGCGCACAGGGGCTGGTGAGGGCCCCTGAGATGGTATGGGGATCCTGAGCTGATTAAGTGCCTCCTGACTCGATCTGGTATTCCCGAGCAGATCTGGGCCCCAAGTTGGTCGGGGACCCCTTATCTGATTGTTTGTCCCCGAGGCTGATCTGGTGCCCTATGGGCCGATCTGGTGTTCCCTGAGCAGCTCTGGGGCTTTTTAACTGCTTGGGCCCCGAGCTGGTGGAGGATTCCTGAGCTGATTTAGTGGCCATGACTTGATCTTGCCCCCTGACCTGACTTGAGGTTCCTGAACTCATCTGGGGCCTCAAGAGCTGATCTGGGGCCCAAGAGTGGATCTAGGTTCTGAGGGTACCCTGAGCTGGTGTGGGCGCTGAGCTTGTGAGAGCCCTTTAAGTTGGCTTGAGGCCCCTTGAGGTAATCTGGCGCCTTAAACTGTTCTGGGGCGTCTTGAACTGGTTTAAAGCCCTATGAGCCTATCTGTGGCCCATTGAGCTAGTCTGATGACCTCATCTCTGGGACCAATGAGCTAGTCAAGTCCCTGGGTGAAGCATGAGCTGCTCTGTGGCCCTGATCTACATCAGGGGCCCCTGAGGTGGTCTTGAATAGACAGATTATAAGAACACAAGGCCAACTCCCATCATCTCGGGGCGGGGTCACGGAGCTAGTCTAGTCCCTGGAGGCACAACAGGCGGATGGGGGAAGCTGCTCTGGAGGCCTCTGATTCACACTTGGGGGCCCCAGAGCTGGTGTTGAATAGATGGGGAATAAAAACACGATGGAAACTCCCCTTGTAAACTAGGCAACCCTGGTTAGATAGGCAACCCACAAAGATACGGCAATTATTTTGCTTCATGACACAGGACTTCAAATAGTATACAACATGACCTTGACATGTCGTTATTTGACCCTGAACCGAAGTCATTGACCTCAGGTCATGGTCAAATAAAAAAGTATCCCGTAACCTAAGAAGGCCATGTTGCATGCCATTCGTCTCGTTGAGCTGGAACAAACACATAAATGCCACCAGATGTCTTATAAAATGCCGCCATATATCTTATTAAATGCCGCCAGATATGGGACTCTGCTCCGCCAGATGAACCCTGTCCGTTTCCTTGGTGAGGCAAGATGAGGCTCCCCTTTCACGCATAGACACATTGTTACAGTGGCAATAAACGTGAAATCAAACGGAAATAACTACTTCTGAAAGACCCTGCAGAGAAAAAATCAGTTAGTGCCCAAGCACCTTATATCAAGTCGAGTTAATGCAGTAACATTCTTTTGTAGAACATACCAACTCCACCAGGGCTCTCCCGGTACCCGTCACCTTCTGGGGAGAGAGGAACAAGGCCGACAGTTCAGGTAGCAGGGTGGTCTTGATGTAAGGTCAAAGGCATAAATTACCCCAACAAGGCAATAACATGCATGACCATGATTATTAGTATGAGCCAAATGGTCTCCATGACAACAAAATAATAGTTATACTGCGTTTAATTGAAAATTTTTAACACTCAGATAATTTTGTTTACCCTTGGTGACCACTGCTGACATGGCTATGGACCTAACCGGACATCTGTTTGTGACATATCACATTTTTCAATTGAACAGCTTTTGAATGTTATCCAGAAATTTCGTCTTGCATTTCTAAGAGCGAGTTAGATTTCCACTTCGAAAAATCACTATGCATGGGCATAGGAATGACGTCATAACTCAGCGACCTGACCTGACCTAGCTAGGTATTTTTGTCAAAAATGTTAAAAATTTGTCAGGTAGCATATACGCATACTGAAATTGCCTTAATACAAATACTTTTGGAATTATTTGCAAGAGAAACTGAGACTAGCAGGTCCAATGGAACACGCAATAGGTGCCGGAAAACAAGCATCAGAGACGAAATTTTCACTTGCCTATGGTCGAAGTTTTTTGCAAGGTAGAACAATATCATCTGCACTCAAAGTCTCCATTTCAACCCTAGAATCACCTCCTGAGTGGCAATAGGTCTATTAAAAAAATTCACCATCATTATCATCCCCCAACCTGGGCTGAGCTGGGCCCACAGAGGCTGATGAGGGCCCCTGAGATTGTATGGGGCTCCTGAGCTGATTAAGTGCCTCCTGACTTGATCTGATATTCCCTAGCTGGTCGGGGACCACTGATCTGATTGTTTGTACCCGAAGATAATCTGGTGCCCTATGGGCATCTGGTGTCCCCTGAGCAGCTCTGGGGCTTTTGAACTGATTGGGCCCCGAGCTGGTGAGGGATCCCTGAGCTGATTTAGTGCCCCTGACTTCAACTTGCCACCTGAGCTGATCGGTCTGGTGCACCCTGAGCAGATATACTGCCCCCTGAACTTAACTAATTCCCCCTGAGTCGATCTGGTGCCTGCTGAGTCATCAGTGTGTCTCCTAAGCCCATCTGATTCCCTCTGAGCTAGTCTGGTGCTCCATGGCTAGTATGGTGCCCTTTTAAGCTGACCTGGACCTCCTGGGTTGATTACGTGATTTCCTGAGCAGCTCCCAGGCTCTGAGCTCAGCTGTGCCCACAGGGGTTGGTGAGGGCCCCTGAGATGGCATGGGGCTCCTGAGCTGATTAAGTGCCTCCTGACTTGATCTGGTATTCCCGAGCTGATCTGGGTTCCGAGCTGGTCGGGGACTACTGATCTGATTGTTTGTCCCCGAGGCTGATCTGGTGCCCTATGGGCCGATCTGGTATCCCCTGAGCAGCTCTGGGGCTTTTGAACTGATTGGGCCCCGAACTGGTTAGGGATCACTGAGCTGATTAAGTGCCCCTGACTTGATCTTGTCCCCTGACCTGACTTGAGGCCCCTGAACTGATTTGGGGGCCCCAAGAGCTGATATGGGGCCCAGGAGCGGATCTGGGTTCTGAGGGTACCCTGAGCTGGTCTGGGCTCTGAGCTTGTGAGAGCCCTTTAAGTTGGCTTGAGGCCCCCTGAGGTGAGCTGGCGCCTTAAACTGTTCTGGGGCTTCTAAAACTGGTTTAAGGCCCTATGAGCCTACTTGCGGCCCATTGAGCTAGTCTGACGACTTCACTCTAGGGTCAATGAGCTAGTCAAGTCCCTGGGTGAAGCATGAGCTGCTCTAGGGCCCTGATCTACGTCAGGAGCCCTGGGGTGGTCTAGACAGATAATAAGAACACAAGGCCAACTCCCATCATCTCGGGGCAGGGTCACTGAGTTAGTCTAGTCCCTGGAGGCACAACTGGGGGGAGCTACTCTGGAGGCCTCTGATCCACACTTGGGGGCCCCAGAGCTGATCTTGAATAGATGGGGAATAAGAACACGATGGAAACTCCCCTTGTAAACTAAGCAACCCTGGTTATATAAATTGCTTATTATACTGGTGGATTCTGGGAAGGGATGATAAAAAGGCATGTGCCCCTGAGCCCAGAGCATAGTCCCCTAAACCAGGATTTCTACTAATTAATTTAAATGAAGAACTAGTTTTCACAATTTTTAGCCCTGTCCCACCATCCCCATCCAAACCACCGGCCTGTTCACCTTTTCTTTACTCTTAACTGGCACCGATCCTTGATAATATGGAACTCAATAAATGCGTTCAAAAGGTATCTCCCAAATTATTCCGGCAGGAAAAATTTTATTCTTCCAAAGTCACTATGCCACTCCTCGTCCCACGGCGACTGTGGGAGGCGAGTAACTTAATCCGCGTTCAACCAGGGCTCACTTGTCACGAAAAAACCAGCTGGTATAACAAATGAATTTTCGACTCTAAAATTTCTTAACTTGCACATGTTAACAGATATCACAGGCTCCGCTGATTTCTCTGATGTTAAGTACTTGTATGAGTTGGCCTATTTCTCCTTAAATCTATCTAAAACAGTCGTGTTTTGGCTAGTTCCGTGACATTTTGGTGATATTTTTTTGGTTTTAATCGAGTTTTCCTTCTCCGTCAATGCTTGATTTGCATTTTTATTAAACCAAGATCCCCCAAAAATGATATGAACAAAGATATAGTATGTTTTGTAGGTTGCATTAAAAAGTGCCCTTTTTCTCCTGGGGTGCCCCTCAAAGCTGGTGTGCCCCCCATACCAAAGCTCTGGCTGCGCTCCTGCCGCCCCTAGTCCATAACTTTCACACCGAGTCCTCACTGCCGCCCTCGCCTTATCACTTTTATGTATGTATGTATGTATTTCAAGGATCACCAACAGGCATGGGCACCCACTGACAGGTGAAGTCAAAAGGTTTAAAACAACAAACATCAATACAGAAACAGGCACAGCCGATCGTCATTATCTCCTGTCACGGAAGTATAAAACAACGCGTTTCTTGAATTCGGTGACATTTTGATACCACACATCTACATCGCGGTTTGCATTTAAGAAGGCGTTGCACGCCTTCGGTATTCGGCAAAATAAACCGTTCCGGACGGTATTTATCCGGGCGTACATCACATGAAATGTAGCTCTGGTGCGGAGCTGCCGGGTGGGCACAGCCAGTGGGAGCTTAGAAAGCAGGAATGGAGAGCAGGAATGGAGAGAAAGCAAGAATGGAGACTTCCACTCTGATTCGCGCCACTCCTACTTCATGGCTATTGTCCCTGGCTCATCACTGCCGCCATCGACTTATGACTTTGCCCTGTTTTTTGCCGTCCCGGCCAATCACTGCTGCCCCCAGCTTATCACTTCCATCCTAATGTGTACTGTTCTTAGTCCATAACTACCGCCCTGGGCTCATCACTGCAGCACTGATTCTTACCGCTCGTGTAACCGTGTTAGGCTAAAAAAATAAAGGACGCTTGGGCAAAAATAAAGGGCATGCACAGGTACAGTGGAATTGCCATCTTTATTAATATTTACACGCGCTGTTTATCGGCGTTTTGCTCTCTTTTCACGTAGTTTTAGTTTAAAGTCCTTCGCTTTCATTTTAATTTCCATCCACTCCGTTATTCCGAAGTTAGAATCTAACCCCACAAAACTGATATGCTCCAATCGTGGACAGATTTACAACTCAGATTGGATTCTTTTAAGACGTGTATGGAGCTTTGGTATTTTGCCTAAAAAGCAAACATGTTTGGAAAAAGCTGTTAAATTCATGCCCAACATTCACCCATTAAGGCCCGGTGGGCCATTTTTGGATGGTCGTTTCAAAAGGGCCTGTGTGTATCGCTTTACACTCTATGATCGCTGGAATCATGTTGGCATGAAGTGAAAGCCCGATAGTTGCTGTTAAACCGAAAAAATGCTGCGTTGCACCGTAAGATTCAAAATTTTAGGGTCTTAAATTTGGCCGTTTTTACCATTCGTGACCTTAGACCATGGGCGCCGAACGCGGGGGGACGGGGATGCGCCCCCCCTTGGCCAACCAGGGGGAGACGTCCCCCAAAAAAAATTGGGTCAATCGTCATAAATGCTGTCAGGTAACGAATATGCTCAAAATTCGCCTCCCTGGTCAGCACCAGCCCGGGTCCGTCCCCCCTGCGAAGATTTTGTGGCGGCGCCCCTGCCTTAGACTACTAATTTGCATATCATGGAAAAATGAGGGCAGGTGTGAATATGATAATACCAAAAATGCAAGAGAACTTATGGAGCAGAATGATATATATAATGAGTTTTGATCGGTGTGTGTAAAGCTGGGTTGACGCCGATATTTTGAGCGACCAATTTTGGACCGCCGGGCCACAGCGTCAAGTGCAAGTTGAGTTCGTTGCCGCGGAAACGCTGCGCGTGGCGGCATTGTTGTGGCATTGTTGTGCCGTAAACCTTGGCTGTGAACAGCGGCCTGTCGTGGATTCAGACCAGTAGCAGGGCGGCCAAATCACGTGACATCAAAACAATTTCAGGCCAGCTGATGACAAATCTGCCGATTCAGGAGATACCCGAAATAGCGTGTGTTATAAAAACGACAGAGGCAACGGAGCCCAAAATCACACAAACATGGTTTTTGAAGAAAAAAATCGAGGGGCAAAGCGGTGGCAATGGAGGGCTGGGGGAGGGGGAATTGCCCAGTTCCCCGCCCCGGGCCACCTTAGGACAGGGGCGGATGCAGGCCGACGGTTGGGGGGCAACGGGAAAAAATCGTGAAACATGGTTTTTTAAGGAAATCTGTAAAAATCTGCAAAAATCAGGGGCTTTGGGGGCGACTGCCCCGCTGCCCCCCCCCCACATGGATCCGCCAGTGCCTTAGGGCAACAGAGGGCTAGAGGGGGCGTGGGGGAGGCAGCAGAGAGTGGGGGGAAATGCGTTTTTCGTCCCCCTGGACGATGGGTCCAAGCAGTGGCGATACAAGGAAGTTGGGGAGGCTCAAGCCCCCCAGTTCCACGGGCGGATCCAGAACCGCCGATCGTGAATAGGGAGGGGGCACCAGAGTCGGATCAAGCCCGAAGCTTGGGGGCAATGGAGCCCAAAATCGTGACAAAATATGATTTTTTAAGAAAATCTAGAGGAAAAGCGGTGGCAACGGAGGGTGGGGGTGCCCCGTTTGTCTCCCCGGGGGAGCCACTTGGCCCTGGGGGCGCCAAATCCTGTCGCGGGCGCCGATTTTCGCATCCTGAGGGGGAAGCGAAAGTTTGGTCTTTGGTTCCGAAAAAATCCTGGCATTTCCCGGGACGTCTCCAACACGGTCAATATCTGATATCTGTGACCTCGTTTGACCTTGAAGATATTGACCAAGGTCAATGAAACTTGGTAAAAATGTAAAACAGCTCGGCCACCACTAACCCTCAAACGCACGTTTTTTTAACTTTCTTGGTTTCCGAGACCTTAGGGGGCCTACCAGCCCCCTCCAGTGCGCGTAAGTTTCAGACTCCCTCCAGTGCGCATGTTCAACGTTTCGCATATATCTGTCACTGTTTCTGCGGACGAATGGAATATCACGTGCCTTGAACGCCTTGAAATGTGCGAACTGTGCCGTTCGGTACAAGCGCGTTGAAATTCAATGAAATAATATTTTTCAAAAACATTGTATTTACTGAGTGGAGGCTACGAGGAGCTCTCATTCAGCACGCAGCACAACATACAGAAAATCGCATACTCTACTTCATTCGTCAACGGCTTCTGATGCAAAACTAGCGATCCCTTGAATTGCACCTACATGCCATCAAAGCTAACTATCCAAACTATCCAAACTGCTTGACGAGCTGAAAGTACGTGGTCTGGGCGCCAGTGGGACTGTTCGTGAGAACAGGCTGGACAAGTGCCCTGTCACGCCTCTGAAGGATATGACAAGGAGCAAACGCGGAGCCTACGAGCAGCACTTCGACACGACTTCAGAAGTCCTTCTGGTGCGCTGGAAAGACAATAAAGTGGTGAACGTGATGACCAACTTCGACACGGCTGTACCCGTGACCACGACGAAGCGCTATGACTGAGGCGTGAAGGGACGGGTGGATGTGCCACTGCCCAACCTGCTAAAGACGTACAACGCTGGCATGGGAGGCGTAGACCTCCATGACTGGTTGCCGGGCAAGTACGAGATCTCGATTAGAGGAAAGAAGTGGTACTGGTGTCTGATCACGAGAGCTCTCGACATGGCGGTAGTCAACAGCTGGTTGCTTCACCGCTCTGCAGTGGCCCGACAACAGCAACTGACGCTGCTTCAGTTTCGCCGGGACATCGTCACTCATGGCGGCTGCCGGTGCCAACAACGGAGCTGTGGAGAAGCCGATTAGCTTCAAGCGCACGCACGCCACTTGGATTCCTAGAAGCCTCCGGTACCACGTCGTGGGTCACCTGCCTGGTGTCCTAAGCAACCGCCGTCGCTGTCAGCGGGAGAGCTGCAAACGGAGGTCTTCCAAGAAGTGCGTAAGTGTGATGTGCCTCTGAGCCTGCCCTGCTTTGCAGCGTATCATCAGAGCGTGTAAGCGGCAGGGATGCGGAGCCGGAGCCGAAGCCGGAGCCGGAGCCGGTCGGAGCCGACCATTCTGCCCGGAGCCGGAGCCGGAGCCGGAGCCGCCGAAACACTTGATCGGAGCCGGAGCCGGAGCCGGAGCCATCAGAAAGGGTCCGGCTCCGGCTCCCAAAGAGCTCTAAAATTACCAAAAATCAAACGTGAAATGGTCACATTTTACCTCGTGAGATGTCTTATGGAAACACCGTTATTCACCTGAAATATTACATTTTCTCAATATGTTATGTATATCGAGATTAGTGAAATATTGCAACTAGGGTGTTCCGTAGACGGTTTCACTCTTGGGCAGGTGATGCACCCCGGAAATTTAGCATGGGCAGAAATTGGCAACAAATGAAAGCATTGGCGGACACTGGCGGATCCATGGGGGGAGCAAAAAGGGCATTTGCCCCCCAAACTGCCCAATTTTTGGCGATTTTTCTTAAAAAAACCATATGTTTTTCACGATTTACCCCATACTGTCGGCCTGCATCCGCCACTGTTGACAGACGCCGGGGGATGCCATTCCGGTCATGCCCCCCCAAAGCCATGGAAGGGGGGCAGACTATCTTTTGGCCCCCCAAAGGCCGAAGAAATTGTTTGAAAAAGGTGTTTACACTAGGTCTGTCGAGCAATAAAATCTTTGCTCCCACCTCCCCCCCCAAGGAGAGCTATCATGTACTCTGAGAAGTAGTTTATACTAGGCCTGTCGAGAACCCAGGGCAAAAGGCGCAGAAAACAGCATCCCCGTCACTCGATGCGGCACTAGCCGACTTCAAAAACCTGGGTCGCCTAAAGAGGGCGACCGTATGCGACATCTTAGATAGATAGATAGATATCCAGCCATCATCCAGCGGGCTAGCCTGGTAATGGCCGCGCTACCAGTTACTCAGGTGTCCGTGGAGAGGTTGTTCTCCGCGATGAAGCTACTGCTTACTGATCTCAGGTTCAGGCTAAGAGCAGACATATTGGAGGCAATGTTGCTGCTCCGCTCCAACCGCGATTGGGTGGTGTAGTGAGCGAACCAGCTGCTGGGCCCTGGGCAGTAGGGTGGTTGGTTCCGATTTTTCTCGAAAAGGAATTATGCCATCAGCCTATCTGATGTGTTTTTTGATGTTGAACACTGTTAGCTTAGGGTCGTTCAAAAAAGTTTTTTCTTCTTTTCAGACTCGAACCCAGTTTTCCCATTATATATTCAATTCCCATTTTAATAAGCCACATTCCAAGCGTCTACGACAGCGGGAAAGATCGCCTCAAAACGGTTAAAGATTTCATGTTTCCGGCGCGATTGGCCGCCCGGCGTTGCAGTCTCCCTTGTTAAATTGGGATATAAGGGGTGCATAACCTACCAGTAAAGACAGCCTGTCATGTGCGAGCGTATAAGAGCGGTAGATGGGATTTAACATGCAGGCATTTACTTGTCAGACGTATTTTTAGGGCAATACAAATACATGTTATTCCACAAAAGACCTGAAATTAAATGATTCAGCACCCTCTTACTCTAAATCCCGACAGAACATGAATGCCTTCCGTAGGCGAACCTTTCTCTAGTAACTATCGCTGGAGAACGTCGTGAGGCAGGTGATTCTCCCTATTCTCTTGCGAACTATTTAAGAGGTCTGGTACTGATAAAAGAAGATCCTGTTTCATATTTTTACCGTTTAGGTGGCTCACGAAATCTTCCACCAGCTTCACACCACGTTCTGTGGGACCGTTCACGACAGTAAGTTCTGGAATACCTTGAAATAGGGGAAGCTATACCAGCTTCTCAACGGAGCCATTTCTGATCAGAATATTTCAGATTCAGGCAATCGAATACCAGCCAGCTGTCAGGAGTAACAAGCTGGCTGAGGCTTAGTACCGACCATTTACAGAGCTCTTCATAGCCTCTATCGGAAACTTAAGCCTGCCCTAGTCAAATGTGAATCGTTTGCTGTTTTGGCCAATTGTTGTGCGACTGGCTCCTTACCTTCAAGATGGTGGTTCTCACCAGCGCGACAGAATATAACTTTCTGTGCACAGATAACACAGCTGATGACAAATTGACTTCAGCTCATTCAGGGCGATTTCTATATTAACTTAATGAAAACACTGCATTGCATTTTATGGATAGCTCTGAGGCTCATAGAAGGCTCTAAAGCTGACTATCCGCGACGGAGGAACCCAAATGCATGGCTTAGAACCACATAAGGAAAGCCGCTAACTATTTCGGAGTCTGAGTGGCTCAGTCGGTTAGCGCTTGCGCTCGGCTTGGCCAATGGCATTCATTATGTGCTGGGTGTCGTGGGTTCGAGCCCACCCAGAGGCAGAATCTGGCGCCCTGCTCTAGCCCGAGCTAATTCTTTCCCTCTCTCCTCTGATGCCATATGACCTGAGCAGTTGATGCGTTGTTAAACTCCAAAAATTATAATATTCTGTCTTTAAGTATCTTCTAGAATGATGAACGGAATCTGACACAGTAGTAGCACGCACTTCATGCCAGAAATGTCCTATACTCCATAATGTGGCTCGCTGGTGAGTTCCGGGTCTTCTAAACAGACAGTTGTTGGAGACAACCTCTCCTGACAGCCACACGTAAACCAGCTTGCGCAATTCGAGATAATACTCCGGTATTGTGTAGAGGCGCTGAAGTCAATGTGCAAACGCAACTGTTATTTGTGACCAGAAAGTTATAATCTGCTTCGCAAATAAGAATCACGATGCTGAAGGTAAAAAGGCAGTGATACAGTACCTGGCCTAAACAGCAAAACCATCCACCTTTCAGTTAGGTAGGCTAAAGTTTCCGACAGAGGCTATGAAGTGCTCGGCTCGATACCAAGCTTCTCCCAATTTCTCATTCCTGAAAGCTGGATGGTATTCGAGCGCCTGAATCTGAAAGATTCTGACAGGAAATGGCTCCGTTGAGAAGCTGGTGACTGGTATAGCTTCCCCTGTTTCAAGGTATTCCAGAACTTACTGTCGCGAATGGTCCCACAGAACGTGGTGTAAAACTGGTGGAAGATTTCGTGAGCCACCTAAAGGGTAAAAATATGAAACAGGATCTTTCTTATCAGTACCAGAGCTCTTAAATAGTTCGCAGGAGAATAGGGAGAAGCATCTGCTTCACGACGTTCTCCAGCGATAGTTGCTAGAGAAAGGTCCGCCTCCGGAAGGCATTCCTGTTCTGTCGGGATTTAGAGTACTAGGGTGCTGAATCATTTAATTGCAGGTCTTTTGTGGAATAACATGTATTTTTTGCGCTGCAAATACATCTGACAAGTAAATGCCTGCATGTTAAACCCCATCTACCGCTCTTATACGCACGCACATGCCAGGCTGTCTTTACTGGTAGGTTATGCACCCCTTTCATCCCAATTTAACAAGGGGTGACTGCAACGCCGGACGGCTAATCGCGCCCGAAACATGAAATATTTAGCCGTTTTGAGGCGATCTTTCCCGCTGTCGTAGACGCTTGAAATGTGGATTGAATATATAATGGGAAAAAGTGGGTTCGAATCTGAAAAGTAAAAACATATTTTTTTGAACGACCCTGCTGTTAGCTCATCAAAGTTTTTCTTTGCGGGCTGTCCAAGCTTTACTTGATCGTTGTATCTTTAATTTTTATGTGGGTTTGCGGGCATGTCTGACCCGTATTTCTGTTTGGCATAACAGTGCAGTGCAGTTTGCCATACGACTGCACTGCAGTGTAGGTTGGTCCAGTTTTGAGGTTCACTGGCCTTTGGCATCTGGTCAAGAGCGTTTGTTCATCCAGTGGCCATTTTTAATTCGTACAAATACATAGTCCCTTTGTATCTGATGGACTTTCATGCCCTTGAGAACGTTGCGATCACATTTTGGATGTAGGTACATTGCCGGAGCCGGAGCCGGAGCCGGTCGGAGCCGACTATTTTGCCCGGAGCCGGAGCCGGAGCCGTTAGGACACTTGAACCCGGAGCCGGAGCCGGAGTCGGAGCCGAAATCATAACCCCGGACCGGAGCCGGAGCCGGAGCCGTCCAAAATTGTCTAGGCTCCGCATCCCTGGTAAGCGGGCCAGCTGGAATATGTTTTGAGGCGAGGAGAGTGATTGGCTGCTCAGGCTGTCTGCTACTCGAAATATATTTCAAGACCTCATAAAGTGTTGCTATCCTTTGCCTAGTTCGCAGCCCAGTAATAGAGTGTCAGCATTCAGCAATGCTTCTTTGTTGCATATTCGTGCAAAACTAGTTTATGGATTTTGACACATGTAGCCTGCAATACACATTACTGCCAGTTGGCTGAATTTGCAATGGCTGGGCAGATATCAATACTGTTCTTGCTATTTAAGGTGGCAATTTAAAGAACAAATAACATGAAATTGTCCCGCAGTCACAGTTCTGTAGTTATATTTTGTTCATGGCCGAGAGGGAGGGTAACTGACGGTACCAGCGTTCATAAGTATACAATCACTATGCCGCAACCATTCGAAACTTTCCTGGTCATGCAGTGTGACCGTCCATGCATACATATCCTTACAACTACGCCCATTGAACAAATTAAAACGGTCATAAATCTGACACATGCGCCATTTGGAAACGTGACGCCTGCCCTTCGGCTACGCGGCCGTCCGGTCAGTCGGCGGCTGCGCGTAGGGTCATCGCTGGGGCCGGCGGGCCATTTTTGGACGCATCTATATTTCAAAAACTATAAAGGCCAACATTTTGACATTTTCAGGATTTCTTATTGCCGTTATCGGAAGACTGCAAAATATTACGGAAAAAATTCCAACGTGAACTTGGTCCGGGCCTTAATGGGTTAAAGGCAATGTGGCACCTTAATAAGGTGATTTTAACTTAGATCGCCAAGTTGTAAAGCATGCCCGAAAACCTGGTGCTTAATATAGGTAATTTGTTTTGAAACTCAAATTTCCGTGGAGAAAAACTAAAAGCCTACCTGAAATGTATCCCAAATGCACCCCAGCCAGGCGACCACAGTTGTCAGCTGTTGGTGTGACGACAGCGCTGACGTCACGGTGGGTAATCAGCCACTTAAAGTCATTGAAGCCTGTTGAATGTGGTAGTAGTTTCCAGATAATGACGTCATCCATAGGCAGTTTTATTTGTGACACTAAAGGAACATTTTAAAAACCGAAATATTGAGCCTATTGTAAATTTGTCGGGGAAATCATGGACGTTTTCAGGATTTTCGGCTAAAAATACCCCTAGTTACACTAAATTCCTGGATTAGACCAAGGTGCCACATTCCTTTTAAAATATAATGTCCCTGTGCTATAAAAGGCAAAAAAGCGAAACAGATTTGGTACAATGAGGGGATGCCGCCCCCGCAACGCCGCTGCCCCTATGGGGTACCGCCCCCCCCCAAACCGGCTGAGCATCCCCCATAGATTTTAGGAAAATTACACCCTTGATCGCAGGGGCCCTTTTCGACCGGTCCCCCAGCGAAATCCCGGTTACGTCCCCGGAATAACGTGGTTTTATTCCCCACGGCTGGAAACCGCCTTCCATGTCCGATCTGACACCGTGTTGATGATCCTTTTACACCCACGTCAATATTCTCTGTAATTGGGCAAGTGTGCCTCTCGGTAGTGGCCCGGATAAAATAAAACAAATAAAATAAGAAGGGAGGGTCCGCCGACCCCCTCCTCTCCCCTTGGCTACGCCACTGGAATCGGCGTGTGGCGTGGAAAGCCTCAAAACAACGTCTTGAGCGATTTAAAATCGGAAATGCGACTACTCATTTGTTTTTCTCCTCACGCGCGGCGGCACTTGAATGGGCGGTGCCAGCTACAAATTATAAGTAGCATGGTGCGGGATTAGGCCGCAGCACAGCACGAATATCCGTTGCTTTCTCATGGGCACAATTATTATATTTTTAAAACACAAAGCCCAGTGTTGTCTGATGACTCCATTCATTTCTTTATTGCTTGGCATCCAATGAAGAAAGCAGCAAAGCTGGAGGATACATTCAGATAAGCAGCCTGCCCGCGCAGCCCCGCCGTTTTTCCGCTATCCTTGAAAAACCTTATGGAGACCATCGGTGTTCCTTTTGGACGGGCGAGGGTTAAGCACAAGCTACGTTTCCCAGATATTGGCAATGATTTCGCTTCCCTTGTAAACTAGTTTGAATAGATGCACAGCTACCACATGTTACCTTTTTGAACCTGCTTTACTACGCATAGCAGTTATGAACAGTTCTGCTCTACATATGTACAGCCTCAACAAATTCAGGAAGACATTACAGCATGCACCGTGCATTTTCAAAAAGAAGTCCAGCAGTGAACTTTTTCTTTTTCTTTCTGGAAGACATGATCAAGGAAACAACGACGAGTGTAGCTGCACTCGATGTCACTGCTTCTGAGACAACGGCGACACGGCAATAAAACTTTTGGAGAACGTGCTTTTTCGGCTTTGGTCGCAAGTGGCAGTTACCAACTTTCCATGGTTATTCTGCCGTCTAAATATGACCTCATGCGGCATTGGTGTACGCGGGGGGGGGCATTCCGGCCATGACCCCTAATAGGTCTGTGGAGCACCCAAATTGCACGTCCCACCCCCCTTCCCCAGGAACGGTTTACGAGGTGACCTCCCCCATTGGAAAAACATGGCAAAATATGTGTTATGCTGTAAAAGTCACAGCTATGATTGCAAAGGCTCGGATATCTCAGAAAAAATATTCGTGGTTACCCTTCCACGGATTGCATGGACAATATTTACCCTTTAACTCTCGCCCCACCGGGGTCAAGAATGGCCCCCTTAGGTTTTTTCCGAATAACAGAAAAACTGTGAGGCGCAGCACCGTGGTTGAGAGGTTTACTTCTCAACCCATCATTTTTTCACAATCCCTGGATTTTTAACCCCGAATCACACTAGGTCAGGTCACCAGGTAAGGTCAACCAAGGTCACCTCACTTTAAATTTTGAGCTCCACCGTAGCTGCATTTTGCCGATCAATTTGAAAATTTCTACACTTGATGACCCCTCCAGGCTCTAAAAAAAATTCATCCAGGATATTACGAATTTGCGACCTGAGTTCAGGTCACGAGGTGACCTCTCCCATAGAAAAACATGGGGAAAAGCTCCCTTATGGTCTAAAAGTCACAAATAATGATTGAAAATGCTCAGATTGATCAGAAAAGCATTCTTGATCACCCTCTCACGGATTTCAGGGGCGATATTTTCCCTTGACATATGTGAGGTAATCACAGATCACCAAGGGTCAAAAACAATACTTTTACTATAAATTTTGACCTAATTAAGCTGGAGCGCTGAATCAAACGTAATCGTATATGTCTCGTCATTGGCTTTCATTTGATATACGGAAAGGTCACTTTGTGACCTTTCGTGACCTTAGGTCACGTTAGGTCACGAAGAGCCCTCTGGAGGTCAAACCACTGGCGGGGATCAACATATTTCACGTGGCGGAGAAAGCCCTGGAATTTTGCTATCAAATGTACCTTACCAGATCTCAATAACTCTAATGGCATGGAAGTTCTGCCCAAGTTTCTTAACATGCGCCCTGCTGGGGTCCCTAGCATGACGCGCCCCGCTGGGGGGCGTTTTTCGCCCCCCCCTACGTATCTTATTTCTTACGAAAGCTGGCGAAAAATTACGGCCGGCGTTCGAAAGCCCTTGACAAGACGAACATATTTTATTAAAAAAATTATGTCAGGTCAATATTGAGGTCAGCATAGGTCAAAGAAGGTTCCATAGGCTTACAACAGAGCAGTGTACGTTTCTCTCTCTAGATCTGTACTCAGTGGAGCTACAGCAAATCTTTATGCATCATTCGATTCCTCTAATCTCAGCAAATTGAATGATGTATAATATGACCTTGCTAGGTCAAAAAGTGAAAATGACCTGACCTCGAGCTAGGTCAGGGTCACAGAGTGACCTGGTATGGTCATGCTGCATATCAATCGACTCCCTGTGACAATATAAGCACAATTCAAGCAAAATGGGAGCTTTATCTCAATTCAGTCAGAAGAAATTGGCAAAACAATCACTCTATGTTCCTGTGACCTGACATGACCTTTGAGAGGTCAGATGCTGAAAAACTCATGTTTATGGCCAAGATCGTGGTAAGGATATACGGTTTGAGGATTTTCAGCTTTATCTATCCAGTATTTACTGAAAACAAGCCCATTCTATTTTTCACCATAGACTTAAAATGGGGTGACCAAAAAATTGATCCCACCTTAGGTCAACAATATCGAAATTCCGAGATAGCCGATTTGTAGACCCTTATGATCTCATCATATTGTGAAAGTTTCAAACGGATCGGTCTGCTGATGTTACCTAGGCGCCGCTTCACACTCGTGATTTTAGGTTTCGATGTAGGGTCACTTGACCTTGAATAGCTCCTTGACCTGACATGACCTTACCTAAAGAATTTGGTCAGGTGTGTAAAATTGATCAGGGATAAGGTACCGTGAGTTTTGTTGTTCTGCGTCTCTTCGTTTTTGCGTTATCTGGGGAAAACCAGGAGGTGGGGGCGAAATTCTCCCCCTCCCCAGCGGGGCGCGTGTTAAGCATTGCTTATTTTAGTGCAAATAGCCTATTGTGACCCAACTCGACTTCTGAAAGTCAAACCATTGACCTGAACGTTTTAACATTTTCGGTGAAGTCATGCTGAAATTACACGAGCCTTCCAATGCACTTCGAAGATTTTCACTAACCCCCATATTTTCGGAATTAGAGGGGCCATCGATGACCCCCGGTGTGGCGAAGGTGGCACCGGACCCCTGCTTGGGCACGGTTTAACTTATTGGAGGTCATAAAAGGTCACCAGGGGTAAAAAGCAGTATATTGACGATAACTTCTGACCCTAATCAGGCTGGGGCGTCGAATTAAACTTCATCGTGTTTGTCCCGTTACTGGCTTTCATTTGATATTAGCAAGACCATTTTGTCACTTCCCTCAGGTCGGGAGGTCATTATGTTCCACATAGCGGAGAAAGCCGTGGAATATTCCTATAAACTTTACTTTGCCTCGATAGATCTAATGGCATGAGAGCTATGCTCATTTGGCGTAATCGTTACATTTTTTTAGTGAAAGTGGCCCGACCCAACATAGATTAACTTCTGGAGGTCGAACCATTAACCTGAGTAAAACATATGGAGTAAACCCATACTAAATTAACATGGACTTCCCAAGCCCTCTACAGATTTGCTTCAACCCCAATATTTATGGAGGTAGAGAGGGGCGATTGATGCCCACCGGTGGGGTAAAGGTGGCACCGGATCCCCATTGGGGCGCGGGTTAAAAAGACCCCCGATGGCAGCAGCCCTACCCCCGGTTAGGCGGAAGTGGCACCTGATGCCCGAGTTGGAAGGGAAATGCAAATCAGGAAAACAATCTTTATAATTGCATTTTTTGAGCATATCGTTGGGAATTCTACTGCGATGGAACTCCCCTGGAACTATTGACCGTTTTGACGTCTCACAGATGGCAGCACCAGCGGGGCGATATGTGAGACTGACGCCACGCTAACTGCGCCAAACACGCCGCAATATATTATTTCGTATACTGAGCTGAGGGGCAGTGAAGACTATAGTCCGGTTTGGGAGGTCACTTGTAGATTATCTGAATGCGTTTTTAGGTTTGAACTAATGTTATTGTAGGAGTTAAGTAGATGGAGGCGTTTCGTATAACGTTTGCGAGTTTCTATGAGTACGTAGGTGACCGGAAGAGGTGCCTTCAGGAGGGTGAGGCTGTGCTGGAAGCTGGGCACATTATTGCGTGCGGTGTGAAGTCGGCGGAAGAAGATACTGTGAACATATCAGCATTTTGTGCTCAGTCCTCACATCTACGGGATAGACCACACGAGATCAGTGTCAAGATCAAGCGTAGTGGCTTTTCACTGCTGTGTTCGTGTAAAGCAGGACAATCTGGAAGATGCAAGCACTGTATCGCACTCCTCCTCTACCTTATCAGGTAACTTTCCGGGGGCTGTTCCCATGCCCTCCATTAAAACCTGTTGAAGTAATGCTCCAAGATTTTGTGGCTAAGAGAAGCCACATCTGTGTATAAAATACAAATTCCATGACAGGGGTCTTAACCACCTTTGCTTTGACCTAAGTAGGCGCCTGCCCCCCTAAGGTCTCAAGAACCACACTAGATAATGAAAATGGTAAAAGGTGCTGGATAGCCCTCTTAAATCTATAAAAAACATTTGAACCATTTTTGTCAGGACAAAGTGACAAAAAAGGCCTTTGTCACTTTGTCAGGACAGTGACAAAAAGGTCACTAGAGGTCAAGGCATGCCACCATAGGGAATGAATGAATGAAGGATTTCACCCATTTGGTGCATATGAACTAGTAAAGATAGAGCAAACCAAAATCAAGATCACTGAAATTCTTGCAGTAAGCTGAATCAAATGATACATGATATGGCCTCACTAGGTCAAATCTAGGATTTGATGTGACATCATGTTAGGTCAAAGTCAAAATAGGTCAAAATTCATACCTTTATAGCCACAAGGATGAATCAAACTTAATGCTGTTAAAATAAATGCTTAAATTCCATCTATTAATGAGTAATTCAGTTAAAAAGTAATTCGCCGCCCCGGTAGCTCAGTTGGTAGAGCGTTGGGCTCCGGCCCGCTGCTCAGAAGCATGCAGTGGCAGTGCATGTCCAGGCTTGGGATCGGTTCCCCTGAGACGCTCAATAGTTTACCCGACGTACAGGTCGGCTGGCAACTGACTGATGAGAGGGTGACCTGAGCCGGGCGGCCGTCCCTGTGCTTTGTGGGACGTTAAACTTTGGCTTCTAAATTGACCCTCCATTGAGGGAGTTGCTCGTTCGGGTGGTGGGGTCGGGGTCTCCGTGACAAGTCCCTTGATGACTTAAGTGAGACTCCGACTCCGGCAGCCGTACTAGGAACAACTTAAACCAAATTTATTAAAAAAATAAATAAATTTGTCCATGAATCTCCAATGGAGGCTTCATGGCCCTACCTGACCTTCGGTAATTGATATAAAGAGGAATATATTATGTAGAACTCAGTGTGTCTATTATGTGATGTGAGTTTCACTCAGATAGGCACTGTTCTGATTTTAGTCATCTTAAACATTTTTTAAGGTAAGGTCACTTGACCTTCAGTGGTGACCTGATTTGATCTAACCTTAAAAGATTTATTGTACCTGTAAAAATGTTCAAAGAAAAGGTATGCCAAGTATGGTGGACTGCTATTTTTATTGTTTTCAGAAGCAGGTGGATACCTGACCCCATCAATGAGCTTGCTGAAGGCAGTTAAAGCAATATTGATGTTTGTTTTCAATAGTTAAAATTATTTTCACATTTAAGTCTTTCCAGCACTCCATGTTAATTTAGTGAAAGTTGAGATGCCAGATTTGTTTACCTATAAAGAGGCTACTTGGTTCATTAGTAAAAGGCCAGATTCCACCTTCTTCCATAACTTGTGGAACCTCAATGGAGGGGTTTGTCTGCTTGGGATAGTAGGGAATTGATCTGGGTAGAACAAGAACACTCCTGAACCCAAGAGGTTGTGCGTCTAACCCCACCAAGAACCAATTGATCTGGGTCCTACACCCTTCACTCAGAGATGTTGGCAGGGATTTAATTTTTGTTTCTGGAAGTAAAGGGCACTACATAATGCGCGGAAGTGTCAATGTTTGATAATGAGTGTACTGCACTAACAATAATTTTTTTCAATAATCTTCCCGTGTATGTTTCAGAAACCCGCCTAGCAGCCTGGATGTTCTGAGCTGCACTGACACTGCTCAGGCATGGGGCAAGGTGAAGGGGCCGTCTTGGTACGAACCCACGCCCCTCCGAGAACTGTGTCATGTGGGGGAACAACCACATCAACAAAACTCCCTGACTGCAGAGGAGCGCTCGCTGTTTCACAGCATCTTCGTCGAAGCTGCCCCCTACTCTGCCCTCGCAAAGCACGCCACGAGGCAGAGACAACCAGCATCTGGTCCACCCAGAGTTCTTCATAGCCGGGACAATGCATTCATCTCGTCGGTGGTGGAGCATACGTGTGGCCCCTTGTACCCAGTGCCAGGTGATGTGGTGAAAGACGATTTTTACATGCAGGTTGTTGCAGTAACGTTTGCTGAGAGCGAGGAACTGTGCCGGGAAACTATGAGCCAAAATTCCAACAAGTGGAAACAGGCGCGAAGTGTGCGCATAACAGCGAGCGAGTGTTACGCGCTCTTCACTGCGAAGGGTGACCTGTTGAAAAAAGTTGAACGCATAGTATGTCCCTCCTTCCATGGCTCATGCGCTACACGATTCGGAACTAAGTACGAACCGCGAGCCAGACAGCGGTACCAGGAGCTCACAGGGGCAAGAGTGCACGCTTGTGGCCTCGTCGTGCCCCCATTCGCTCCCTGGCTGGGCTGCTCCCCGGACGGCATCGTTGAGGAAGGCAGTAGTCGTAAGCTTTTAGAAGTGAAGTGTCCCATGCTTTGTGAAAACGACGAGCTCTTCGCCCAGGTGCGCGCTAAACGTCTGCCGTACCTGAGCTTAGAGGGCGAGAACTTGGTTCTGAAGAGGCGGCACCGGTACTTCGCGCAGGTGCAGCTAAGTATGACCATACTTAATATGACCACATGCGATTTCTGCGTGTATGAGAAACTGTGTGACAGGGTGTACGTAGTGCAGGTGGCCCGGGACGATGCCTTCTGTGAGGAACTCGTGAACAAGCTGGGTCGTCTCTACTTTGGCAGTGTACTGCCCTTCCTCAAAGCGCGCAGAACTCCGGCGAAACGATGAGCCCACAGAGGTCAGTATACATGGAAACTGATTCAGTGTGGCAACCAGATCGAGATTGTTTACCTGTGTCTGCGGTCTCAAAACTTGTGATGTTATTATAATAATGTAAATGCATCTTACCATAAACCACCTGCAAACGTTTACGGCTTCAAAAATTCGCTGAATAGCGGCGAAATGAATCTGGCGAAGAGTTATAGATGGGACCTGTTTATGTTATAGTAATTATTGAACTGTGTTCAGGACGGAATTTAATGCATATTAAACTTGTATAAGGTTGTATAACCGCGCTGAAATGGTACAAACAAACTTTCGCACGCATGCAATGCAGTATAGATCCATGCATGTATTTGACTCAACATACAACGTCAAAAAACCGACTGAGAGAAATTACCGGAGAGTTCCCGCGAAATGAACGAAGTAGAACAGGGAAGCAAATAAAAGCAACACTAAAACAGAATGAAAACACCAGGAACAAAGCGAATAGTCCTGAAACTCCTATAAACGATAAACCAAAGCCGACATGGCGGGACAGACCACGCCTATATCACGTAAGAAACATATCGTGATCAGTGAAACATGGTCCACGCGCGTACTCCCTTCAACCGGTCGCGTGATCCACCAGGGCGTACGAAGTCCCAGGAGGCGCCGATAAAAGAAGCGCAGGAGACAACGGTTCGGGTTCACAGCAAAACATGGTATCCTTAATTTTACAGAAATTTGTCATCACTCATGATAGGTCGACTTAAATTTGTGATTCCACACACAGTCCGGAGGATATTTTCCATGTACGGAAGAAGTGTCTGTTGAATTTTCCCGTTTAAAATTTTGAACTGTTTCATACGACCAATAACCCTCTCCACATGTACGCGTGCAGCGGCAATCTCAGCTGTAGTTTCCGCCTGAGCTTTGGAGAACTGTTCCTTCTGTCGCAGGAAAGGGGGCTGCACGAGTTCTACCCCTCTCTCTAACAACTCTAGCTCTATGTGGAACCCTTTATCCACCATGACACTGTCCACGTAAGGCTCCAAACATTGCACCAGCTCTGAATTTTTGAAAATTATTTTGTCCGATGCCCTTCCTCCCCAAGGCACACTCAGTGCCGTGATGAGGCCAGCCGGTGATACACCGATCATCACCTTGCAGGTGGCCTGCCCTTTGTAGTTAGAATACGTAAGCAGTCTGCATCGAAGGCATTTTGAACATTCAATGGGGAACTCTGTGCAGTCAAGCACAACGCGGGTCTTTTGAAATTTTGCAAAACATTTTGGCATGTTCCTCCTCACCTCCTCCACTGACGGCCAGGTTATGGCTGCGCTGAGGCAGTTACCTAGCATGCTTACAGTGCTACAGAAGATCGACGAGACCGTCGAAACGCTCAAGCGAAACAAAATTCCCAGGAGAGAATACGAAAGGTCATGCTTGAGTTTCATGAGCGTGATTATGACGTTTCGCTCGACGTCACCATGGTGATTTCCACTTTTCAGACGACAACATTTCACTATTGCGTGAAGTATGTCAAGATTCTCCACGCCAGTTGCAATACGCAGACTCCTGTCATCTTTTATGACGTCTAGCATTGAAGGACCACGAATGCTTGCATCCAAGAAGGTGTTGACTTGAATGCCGACGGACTCCATGAAAATGATGGTTGCATCCATTCCAGAAGATCTAGAGGGCTCATCATCGCAAAGAGTGCCGGTTTCTACACGCTCGGGCTCTTGACACGATGCGCCGGATCGCGCTCCCCTGGTCCGCACCACGGCACCTGCAACAAAAATTTCACGCGGTCAGCACCGGGGACCTCAGGTGTGACAGGTGGCAGGGTCTACTTATAAACGGGATCCAACCGACGAACCTCTAAAATATTACAGAGGGCTACTTTATCAAGCCCAACGCATATGCAAGCCTAAAACATCCTTCTGTCTCCAATCCGTGCATTTGAAAGTCCCGCACGCCTGCTGCCGTCCTATGTGTAGTTCTCACATATGTATTTGATGTCTCGTAACCGCACTGAGCTGGTTTTGTGCGTGATGTTCCGTAACCAACGTAATGGATTTAAGTGATAAATCATTCCATAAAATAAAAAAATGGAACCTATAAACATTGTACTCCGGAGAGTCATTACAACTGCCATGCAGACGGTAAATAATCCCAATGAAAGGGGAGAGGGTGGGGGGGATACCAGCGTGGCCATTTTTGCCCATACAAAAACCAGGTTAACAGGCGCATTGACGAGGGCCTCAGCCGCCTTTGCTTTGACGGGGGGGCGGGTACCCGCCTCCCCCAAGATCTCGAGAACCACTCTAGTTAGCGAAAACGGAAAACGGCGCTGGATAACCCTTCCACTTCTCCATCAAAAATATTTGCACTATTTTTTGTCCGGTCACATTTAAGGTCACTAGAGGTCCACACATGCCGTCATAGGGATAACACGCAACGAAGGTTTTGGTCATTACATCTGAAAAAGTAAAGATAGAGCAAAACAATTTGAACTCTATGAATCCTCGCAGCAAGCCAAACCGAATGATATATAATATGACCTTGCTAGGTTAAATCAAGGATTTTACCTGACCAGAGGTCAGGTCAAGGCCAAATTAGATAAAATGTACATTATTAGAACTGCAAAGGTAAAGCGAATCTAATGAAGTTAGAATAAACGTTGAATCACCATCCGTAAAAAAGTTCTTCAGTTAAAACTATTTTCCCCAAGTATTTCCAATTAGAGGTTTTGAGGTAAGGGTGAGTTACATTAGTCTAGAAAAGCAATGGGGGGTTTTTCAAGTAATGGGTTGCAAGATGTTTTCAGCTTGCAAATGAGCACCTGGCTGCTGCAACTGCCACTGAGCACCTGGCCAGGGTGATGCGGATTTACCATGCAACCCGGAGGTGATGTTACAGCACCCCTCACCAACTGGGCAGCTACTGAGAGGAAAAGAGAACTAGAAATGTGAGAGAACAGATAGATTGTTAGTAAAAGTTGTGAGAGTTGTTAGTTAAGAGCCAAAGTGAAAGGTATTACAAAGGTTAAGAAAGATGGGCCTAACTTTAGCCTACATTGGTCACAATTTTAGCCCTAAAATGTCCTAGTATTATGCTCCCATAATCTATACTAACCTAGTTTTAAGCATGTAGTAATTAAATTTTGCAGGGTATCATATATGGAATTAATGCTTGTTTTTAGAGACCAGTTTGCAATTAAGGTTGGGGTATAGTATGTACCTGCCATCATAGACATTTGGGTGATACTTATATTAATCCATAATCCTTATTCCATAGGATTTTCTCACTCTGTTGAAGGATTATGCCATTAGATCCCAGCACACTAGACTCAAGCTACACTTGCTGGGAATTTGTTTTACTCTTTGCATTAGAAGCTCACCATTCTCGGAATCCTGTTGAATGTCAGTTTGCGCCACGCTTTTTGACAGCTCAAGGCGCACATGTCGTTTATATCTTGCCTGCTTTGCCAGCACCTTGTGTGATGGTCTTCTCCTGCAGCTGACGATTGGCAGATTCCTACTTGGAACCACACCGGCTTGCAGCCTTCGTCTCTCAGTTCCTGCAATAGAAAGGTATAAAGATCATCTTTGGACAAATGGCTGACTTAACTTAACAAAGGCTAAACTAACTAATGCTGATCTAACTTAACAATGTGAATGTTGTTATGACCACCATGGGGCTTTACCAGTGACTTCCATCCAATGTACGGATGTACGGATCCATCCATGTACGGATAACAGGTAGAGTATGGCTGGGATGACCCACCATTAGCCCAAAATTAGCCTGCAATTTTTGGAATTATTTGTGCAACAAGTATGGTGGCATATCACTATCCAACTCAGTCACACTGGCTTCAAATAATAACAAGTCATTGCAGTCATTTAGCTTATCCAGGGTTTATATTCCCACACATTAGACACAACACAGACAGATCATCTAATTCAGACAGAAAGATCAAGATTGCATTGACAAAATTTACATAAAATTAACTTGAACAAGGTTCTTATCAACTTTATGTGTACTAGCATGTTAGAAAACTTGTTAATACTGAGCATGATCAGTTAAAATAATGTTCAATAGTGGCAATTAGGCATATTGTTCAATACTTGGGAAGGTATTATCATTTTCACAAGAAGCATTTTCAAATATGGGTCATTGTCCATAATTGTTAACACCAAGTTGGAGTTCAACCATTTCCCCACTGTATCACACGTCTTCCTCCATTTTTTCATGAAGGGAATTTGTTTTTATCTAAAAAAGAGGCGAAACAGGAATTTTGGACGATTAACAAGCAATGGAAACCCACCTGAAGAATGCCAAATCACATCAACATACCTGTCAAGGTTGATGTATACCAACTAAACTCTTACCTTTCACAGTGAAATCCACAGACTTAAAATGCCTGCTGCATACACGAGACCAGACACTAGGCTTCTTCCCCAGACGTAACAGACGAATCCACTCCAGTCTCGTTGATTTTGACGCCGGGAACGTATGATAGCTCAATTCAGGGTTCTTTGAGTGAAAAGCAGTACACTGAGGAACACAACAGTTCATCCTCGACTTGAAAGCCAATTTGTTGGTTGTGACTTGATCTTTTCCCATGGTTTTCTCCATGGCGAATGATCAAAACTCATCAGCTCCTCTGCATGAATGTCGAGGGACTACCTGACGAATTGCTGGACACAGAAATCACAGAAACCGCATCCATCCCCGGCGCACGCACGTGTGAATGGCCGTTCAAGTAATAATGGCGGTTCCTGCGCACGTGTGCTTCAGTACAGTCCCTCATATCGATGTTTCAAAAGGTATCCGCATGGAGGCGCCACTTGTTCCCGAAACAGTCAATAGAAGGGCATGTAATCTCTAACAGCAGCATCCATGGGGGATACCGGTTCTCCGATGGGAAAGGCGGAGCACTCGGAAGAGTGGCACCTTTTGTACCTGATTCGTTTGCGAACATCAGCGAGAACAAACATTTGTACTTACAAACGCAAGCGAGTACAAACATGTGTGCATACCAATATTTCCGCTTTTGCACATAAGTTTTTGCAGTACTCAGCTCAACGAAACCTTTCAATAAGTTTATCGTCATTTCATGGAATGTTAAAAATTATTAGTTGGTACATTTCTAGTACCAGTTGATGCAATGTAGTTTGCCTATCTCCTCGAATTGGGGGCGCAGCAGCAGCGTAGCTGGCTGCCACGCAGCCGGCCCGGTTTCAAGGCCCGGCAACTTCCCTGAACAAGGAGCAAGCTGGCTCCCGAGAAAACCTTCCAACAGGGTAAGAGTTGGAGACGCCATATGACCCTGGCAGTTGGTGTGGCGATAACAGAGGCGCAGCCAGACCTTTGGTATGGGAGCACACCACTTTTGAGGGACATCCCGGGAGAAAAAGGGCACTTTTTTAACGTAATCTAAAAAAAAGTTACTATATCTTAATTTATATCAACTTTTGGGTACTTTTGGTTGAAGAAAAATGTCAATGGAGCATTGACGGAGAAGGAAAAAATGATTAAAACCGGAAAGAAGTGTCACCGAAACATCATGAAAGTAGCCAAAACACGACTGTTTCGGATACATTTCATGTCATGTACGCCCGGATAAATACCGTCCGAAACGGTTTATTTTGTCGAATACCGAAGGCGTGCAACGCCTTTTTAAATGCAAACCGCAATGTAGATGTGTGGTACCATAGTGTCACCGAATTCAAGAAACGCGTTGTTTTATACCTACGTGACAGGAGATAATGACGATTGACTGTGCCTGTTTCTGTATCGATATTTATTGTTTTAAACCTTTTGACTTCACCTGTCAGTGGGTGCCCATGCCTGTTGGTGATTCTAGAAATACATACATACATACATACAAGCCAACTCATGCAAGTACTTAACATCAGAGAAATCAGTATAACCTGTGATATATGTCGCTATGTGCAAGGTAAGACATTGGAGTCGAAACATCATTTGTTATGCCCTCTGGTTTTGCCCTGACGAGTGAGCCCTGGTTGAACGCGGGTTAAGTTCCTCAGTCCCCACAATGGCCGTGGGAGGAGTGGGCTAGTAACATTGGAAGAATACAATTCTGCTGTCAGAATAATTTTGGAGATACCTTTTTAACGTATTTATTAAGTTCCATATTTTCGAAGACCGGTCCTAGTTGGAGTAAGGAATAGGCGAACAGGCCGGTGGTTTGGTTGGAAATGGTGTGACAGGGCTGAAAATTGTGAAAACTAGTTCTTCATTTAAATCAAATAGTAGAAATCCTGATTTAGGAGACTGTGTTCTGAGCTCAGGGGCACATGCCTTTTTATCACCCCCTTCCCAGAATAAACCAGTGTAATAAGAAATTTATATAACCAGGGGTGCCTGGGCATCATAAGCCGTTTTAGCGATGGCTCACTCCTCGTTAGCTCCATTTTACAAGAAGAGTTTGATCGTGCTCTTATTCCCCAT
This sequence comes from Lepas anatifera, assembly GCA_034440635.1. Taxonomy (NCBI): domain Eukaryota; kingdom Metazoa; phylum Arthropoda; class Thecostraca; family Lepadidae; genus Lepas; species Lepas anatifera. The sequence goes on along the minus strand of JAOTON010000829.1, from coordinate 125,211 downwards.
CTATTCAAGACCAGCTCAGGTGGCTCCCTAGTGTGGACCAGAGCCCTTAGTAGCCTCCCCCACCCCCATCCCCTCAGAAGTGCATCCACGGAATAGACTAGCTCAGTGACCCCCCCCCCCGAGGTGATGGGAGTTGGCCTTGTCTTCGTATTCTCTGTCTATGATAGACCAGCTCAGGGGCCTCAGATGCAGAACAGGGCCCCCAGAGCAGCTCATGCTTTACCCAGGGACTAGACTAGCTCAGTGACCCCAGAGATGGGGTCATCAGACTAGCTCAATGGGCCCCAGATAGGCTCATAGGGCCTTGAACAAGCACAGGGAGTCCCAGAACAATTTAAGGCGCCAGATCACCTCGGGGGGAGGGGGCTCAGCCCAACTGAATACCCGCCCCGATGGGCCTCCGAGCCACTTCCGCCCTGGTGGGGGTGTTTGAACACCCCCTCCAACTCTGGGAACTATGCGGGATAACGAAAAAATACGAAAGCCGGTGGATAGCTCATACAATTCCATAAAAACTATGTCTGCCACTTTTTTGCTCATGCCGATATTGAGGTCATGACAGGTCAATGAAGGTGCCATTTTGAGTAGAGTTTTTGGTCTCTAGCGTCTGACGGAGTCGAGTTAGAAGTCGAGTTAGAACAATTTTTAGACATCATTTGCTTCCTCCCGTCACGGCAAATCAAATGATATATAATATGACCATGCTAAGTCAAAACACAAAAATGGCCTGACCTCAGGTCAGGCCAAGGTCACTTTCCGACCTAGCATATTCAATATGCATTTCAATCGACTCGCAATGGCAATCCAAGCGTAACGGTATCAAAATAAAAGCTGTATCATAATTCCTGCAAAGTTATTGACCTAAGACTAAAAACTGCTTAAGCAGGGCCCCAGATGACCTCTCAGAAGTCACAGGTCAAAAATTGCAGCATGAACCGGGAAATCCCAGGATAGTACGATTTGGTGAATATTAAGGTATTCTCAGCTGCTCTGTATCTACACCAATAGAACCCATTTCCTGTTTTTTCCATGCTTTTCTAATGGAGTTCACAATCCACACCTGACCTTAGGTCATCGATATGAAAAATCCCGGAATACATTTTGCATCACTCGATGGGCCCATTATGTGGTATAAGTTTCAACCCGATAGATTCACCCATTTCTTACTTATGCCACCTTAAACATTTTTGGAGGTGAGGTCACTTGACCTGCACTGGTGACCCGACCTATGATGACCCAACTTAAAAAATTTAAAAAAGTTGCGGAATGAATTAAGGGTAAGGTGTGCAAAGTAGGGCGGTGCTTTGCCCCGCTGTTTTTCGTACTGCTGGAAAAACCCCAGGGGGTGTTCAAACACCCCCCACCGGAGCGAGGGTTAAAGAACTCTCACAAGCTCAGCGCTCAGACCAGCTCAGGATACCCCCACGGCCCATACCAGGTCAGGGCACCCACAGAACACAGATCTGCTCTTGGGCCCCAGATCAGCTCTTGGGCCCCAGATCAGTTCAGGGGCCTCAAGTCAGGCCAAGGGGCAAGATCAAGTCAGGGTGCTAAATCAGCTCAAGGATCCCTAACCAGGCCGGGGGTACATTCAGTTTAGGAGCCCCAGAGCTGCCCAGGGGACACCAGATCGGCCCACAGGGCACCAGATCAGCTTCGGGGACAAGGAATCAGATCAGTGGTCCCCAACCAACTCGGGACCCAGATCAGCTCGGGGTACCAGATCAAGTCAGGAGGCACTTAATCAGCTCAGGAGCCCCATACCAGCTCAGGGGCTCTTATCAGCCTATGTGGGCCCGGCTCAGTTCAGGGCGCCAGAGTGCTGAAGAAATTACTTAATCAACTCAGGAGGCCCAGATCAGCTAAAAAGGCACCAGATTGGCTTAGGGGACACCAAACTAGCTCAAGGGGCGCCATGCTAGCTCAGAGGGCATAAAATGGGCTTAGGAGGCTCAATGATGGCTCAGGAGGCACCAGATCGACTCAGGGGGCATTATTTTAGCTAAGGGGGCAACATATCTGCTCAGGGGGCACCAGGTCGATCAGTCAGGGGGCCTAGATCAGCTTGTAGTCCCCAGACTAGAGCAGGGGCATATATCAGTTCAGGGAACACAAGGTCAATTCAGGGTGCACCAGATCATCTAAGGAGACATCAATAACCAGCCCAGGAGGCACCTGATCAGCTCAAGAGGTACCATATTGGCTCGGGGGACAGTAGATCAACTCCGGGAGGCATGAGATTAGTTCAGGGGGCCAGATCAGATTGAAGGGCACTTAAATAGTTAATAGGGCACCAGGCAAGCTCGGAGGCATCAGACTAGCTCAGAGAGCATAATATAGGTTCAAGAGGCACAATAATTTGCTCAGTGGGCACCAGATTGACTCAGGGGGCACCAGCTTAGCTTAAAGGGCACGTGATCAGCTCAAGGGGCCAAAACTAGCTCAGTGGGCACCAGATGAGCTCAAAGGGCACCAGATTATCTCCGCCCGTACGATTAAGAGCGACGATGAGGCAATAGCTGGAAACGGATTACGTACCCATACTCTTCCTGGGTGCTTGGAAAGGCGACAGAAGGGGATGAGGTGGCTTAGTGGATAGCACCCTTGTCTTCTAAGCCACCGGTCCCGGGTTCAAGTCCCGGCGGAGCCTCTGAATAAGTCGATCTGATCCCCAAAATCCCTTCCAACAGGGTGAGAGTTGGCGACGCCGTATGACCCTGGCAGTTGGTGCGTCGTTAAACCCCAACAATTATTATTGAAGGCGACAGAATACCCTAGCTGACCAAAAAGGCATTAAACTGTCAAACAATAGCTTTTATAGCTAAATGTCATCTAGTTGCATCAAGGTTCAACGGCGTAGGGCACTAAATTTCAAGCGGCACGGCCCAAAAGGGGTACACAGCCTAGCGATAAAAGGGCACCCCGGCACCGATGGGGGCACGTGCCCCCTGTGCCCACCCCCCTGGCTGCGCCTCTGGTCGATATGCCCCGGAATTATTATCTCCTCGAATAAAGGTTTTATGTATGGCTCCAAGAACCCTATGCATACTTTTTTGTAAATATTGATATCTATCCATACCACAATACAATCAATATTGATGTCGCTAGCGCCGCTCTCCATACAGGAGTGCAAACTGTTTTCAATGGTAAGAATTGTCTCCACAATAAGTGCCGGAATCCTTGCCCCCTAAACTTTCCGGCTAGATCCGCCCCTGAGCGGCGGTGGATTCAGTTCGCCAGTTACATTCAGTCAAAATTCAGCTACAGGGTAAAGGAAAATTCATTTCAGCTTGGCCACCCTGTTAACTTCCTATCCCTCAGTGCACTCCGTAGACTTTCGTGCTTTTTGGTCATCTAGCGGCACAGTTGTATACCAAAGTTTACAAGAGACGTCGCAAGAACTGTGGCTGATTTCATTTGTGGGTAGTTTAATCTGTGGGCGGTTTGTTCATTCGGGTGGATGTTGTGCCTCAGCTGTGGGCGCTTTTAAGTGTGGGCGATTTCAACTGTGGTCATATTCATCTCTCCCTAACAGGGCATTTTGTGGCCTATTTGAGCTGTGGGCAAAATAATATGTGGGCGATTTAAGCCGTGGGCGATTTTGGTGTGGGCGATTTTGACTGTGGGCGATTTTAGCCGTGGTCGAATTAAACTGTGGTCGTTTCGTTTGTGGGCGATTTGAGGTCTCCCCGTCATGGAGGTCTACGCCTCCCATGCCAGCGTTGTACGTCTTTAGCAGGTTGGGCAGTGGCACATCCACCCGTCCCTTCACGCCTCAGTCATAGCGCTTCGTCGTGGTCACGGGTACAGCCGTGTCGAAGTTGGTCATCACGTTCACCACTTTATTGTCTTTCCAGCGCACCAGAAGGACTTCTGAAGTCGTGTCGAAGTGCTGCTCGTAGGCTCCGCGTTTGCTCCTTGTCATATCCTTCAGAGGCGTGACAGGGCACTTGTCCAGCCTGTTCTCACGAACAGTCCCACTGGCGCCCAGACCACGTACTTTCAGCTCGTCAAGCAGTTTGGATAGTTTGGATAGTTAGCTTTGATGGCATGTAGGTGCAATTCAAGGGATCGCTAGTTTTGCATCAGAAGCCGTTGACGAATGAAGTAGAGTATGCGATTTTCTGTATGTTGTGCTGCGTGCTGAATGAGAGCTCCTCGTAGCCTCCACTCAGTAAATACAATGTTTTTGAAAAATATTATTTCATTGAATTTCAACGCGCTTGTACCGAACGGCACAGTTCGCACATTTCAAGGCGTTCAAGGCACGTGATATTCCATTCGTCCGCAGAAACAGTGACAGATATATGCGAAACGTTGAACATGCGCACTGGAGGGAGTCTGAAACTTACGCGCACTGGAGGGGGCTGGTAGGCCCCCTAAGGTCTCGGAAACCAAGAAAGTTAAAAAAACGTGCGTTTGAGGGTTAGTGGTGGCCGAGCTGTTTTACATTTTTACCAAGTTTCATTGACCTTGGTCAATATCTTCAAGGTCAAACGAGGTCACAGATATCAGATATTGACCGTGTTGGAGACGTCCCGGGAAATGCCAGGATTTTTTCGGAACCAAAGACCAAACTTTCGCTTCCCCCTCAGGATGCGAAAATCGGCGCCCGCGACAGGATTTGGCGCCCCCAGGGCCAAGTGGCTCCCCCGGGGGAGACAAACGGGGCACCCCCACCCTCCGTTGCCACCGCTTTTCCTCTAGATTTTCTTAAAAAATCATATTTTGTCACGATTTTGGGCTCCATTGCCCCCCAAGCTTCGGGCTTGATCCGACTCTGGTGCCCCCTCCTATTCACGATCGGCGGTTCTGGATCCGCCCGTGGAACTGGGGGGCTTGAGCCTCCCCAACTTCCTTGTATCGCCACTGCTTGGACCCATCGTCCAGGGGGACGAAAAACGCATTTCCCCCACTCTCTGCTGCCTCCCCCCACGCCCCCTCTAGCCCTCTGTTGCCCTAAGGCACTGGCGGATCCATGTGGGGGGGCAGCAGGGCAGTCGCCCCCAAAGCCCCTGATTTTTGCAGATTTTTACAGATTTCCTTAAAAAAACATGTTTCACGATTTTTTCCCGTTGCCCCCCCAACCGTCGGCCTGCATCCGCCCCTGTCCTAAGGTGGCCCGGGGCGGGGAACTGGGCAATTCCCCCTCCCCCAGCCCTCCATTGCCACCGCTTTGCCCCTCGATTTTTTTCTTCAAAAACCATGTTTGTGTGATTTTGGGCTCCGTTGCCTCTGTCGTTTTTATAACACACGCTATTTCGGGTATCTCCTGAATCGGCAGATTTGTCATCAGCTGGCCTGAAATTGTTTTGATGTCACGTGATTTGGCCGCCCTGCTACTGGTCTGAATCCACGACAGGCCGCTGTTCACAGCCAAGGTTTACGGCACAACAATGCCACAACAATGCCGCCACGCGCAGCGTTTCCGCGGCAACGAACTCAACTTGCACTTGACGCTGTGGCCCGGCGGTCCAAAATTGGTCGCTCAAAATATCGGTGTCAACCCAGCTTTACACACACCGATCAAAACTCATTATATATATCATTCTGCTCCATAAGTTCTCTTGCATTTTTGGTATTATCATATTCACACCTGCCCTCATTTTTCCATGATATGCAAATTAGTAGTCTAAGGCAGGGGCGCCGCCACAAAATCTTCGCAGGGGGACGGACCCGGGCTGGTGCTGACCAGGGAGGCGAATTTTGAGCATATTCGTTACCTGACAGCATTTATGACGATTGACCCAATTTTTTTGGGGGACGTCTCCCCCTGGTTGGCCAAGGGGGGGCGCATCCCCCGTCCCCCCCGCGTTCGGCGCCCATGGTCTAAGGTCACGAATGGTAAAAACGGCCAAATTTAAGACCCTAAAATTTTGAATCTTACGGTGCAACGCAGCATTTTTTCGGTTTAACAGCAACTATCGGGCTTTCACTTCATGCCAACATGATTCCAGCGATCATAGAGTGTAAAGCGATACACACAGGCCCTTTTGAAACGACCATCCAAAAATGGCCCACCGGGCCTTAATGGGTGAATGTTGGGCATGAATTTAACAGCTTTTTCCAAACATGTTTGCTTTTTAGGCAAAATACCAAAGCTCCATACACGTCTTAAAAGAATCCAATCTGAGTTGTAAATCTGTCCACGATTGGAGCATATCAGTTTTGTGGGGTTAGATTCTAACTTCGGAATAACGGAGTGGATGGAAATTAAAATGAAAGCGAAGGACTTTAAACTAAAACTACGTGAAAAGAGAGCAAAACGCCGATAAACAGCGCGTGTAAATATTAATAAAGATGGCAATTCCACTGTACCTGTGCATGCCCTTTATTTTTGCCCAAGCGTCCTTTATTTTTTTAGCCTAACACGGTTACACGAGCGGTAAGAATCAGTGCTGCAGTGATGAGCCCAGGGCGGTAGTTATGGACTAAGAACAGTACACATTAGGATGGAAGTGATAAGCTGGGGGCAGCAGTGATTGGCCGGGACGGCAAAAAACAGGGCAAAGTCATAAGTCGATGGCGGCAGTGATGAGCCAGGGACAATAGCCATGAAGTAGGAGTGGCGCGAATCAGAGTGGAAGTCTCCATTCTTGCTTTCTCTCCATTCCTGCTCTCCATTCCTGCTTTCTAAGCTCCCACTGGCTGTGCCCACCCGGCAGCTCCGCACCAGAGCTACATTTCATGTGATGTACGCCCGGATAAATACCGTCCGGAACGGTTTATTTTGCCGAATACCGAAGGCGTGCAACGCCTTCTTAAATGCAAACCGCGATGTAGATGTGTGGTATCAAAATGTCACCGAATTCAAGAAACGCGTTGTTTTATACTTCCGTGACAGGAGATAATGACGATCGGCTGTGCCTGTTTCTGTATTGATGTTTGTTGTTTTAAACCTTTTGACTTCACCTGTCAGTGGGTGCCCATGCCTGTTGGTGATCCTTGAAATACATACATACATACATAAAAGTGATAAGGCGAGGGCGGCAGTGAGGACTCGGTGTGAAAGTTATGGACTAGAGGCGGCAGGAGCGCAGCCAGAGCTTTGGTATGGGGGGCACACCAGCTTTGAGGGGCACCCCAGGAGAAAAAGGGCACTTTTTAATGCAACCTACAAAACATACTATATCTTTGTTCATATCATTTTTGGGGGATCTTGGTTTAATAAAAATGCAAATCAAGCATTGACGGAGAAGGAAAACTCGATTAAAACCAAAAAAATATCACCAAAATGTCACGGAACTAGCCAAAACACGACTGTTTTAGATAGATTTAAGGAGAAATAGGCCAACTCATACAAGTACTTAACATCAGAGAAATCAGCGGAGCCTGTGATATCTGTTAACATGTGCAAGTTAAGAAATTTTAGAGTCGAAAATTCATTTGTTATACCAGCTGGTTTTTTCGTGACAAGTGAGCCCTGGTTGAACGCGGATTAAGTTACTCGCCTCCCACAGTCGCCGTGGGACGAGGAGTGGCATAGTGACTTTGGAAGAATAAATTTTTCCTGCCGGAATAATTTGGGAGATACCTTTTGAACGCATTTATTGTGTTCCATATTATCAAGGATCGGTGCCAGTTAAGAGTAAAGAAAAGGTGAACAGGCCGGTGGTTTGGATGGGGATGGTGGGACAGGGCTAAAAATTGTGAAAACTAGTTCTTCATTTAAATTAATTAGTAGAAATCCTGGTTTAGGGGACTATGCTCTGGGCTCAGGGGCACATGCATTTTTATCATCCCTTCCCAGAATCCACCAGTATAATTAGCAATTTATATAATCAGGGGTGCTTAGTTTACAAGGGGAGTTTCCATCGTGTTCTTATTCCCCATCTATTCAAGATCAGCTCTGGGGCCCCCAAGTGTGGATCAGAGGCCTCCAGAGTAGCTCCCCCAGTTGTGCCTCCAGGGACTAGACTAACTCAGTGACCCTGCCCCGAGATGATGGGAGTTGGCCTTGTGTTCTTATTATCTGTCTAGACCACCCCAGGGCTCCTGACGTAGATCAGGGCCCTAGAGCAGCTCATGCTTCACCCAGGGACTTGACTAGCTCATTGACCCTAGAGTGAAGTCGTCAGACTAGCTCAATGGGCCGCAAGTAGGCTCATAGGGCCTTAAACCAGTTTTAGAAGCCCCAGAACAGTTTAAGGCGCCAGCTCACCTCAGGGGGCCTCAAGCCAACTTAAAGGGCTCTCACAAGCTCAGAGCCCAGACCAGCTCAGGGTACCCTCAGAACCCAGATCCGCTCCTGGGCCCCATATCAGCTCTTGGGGCCCCCAAATCAGTTCAGGGGCCTCAAGTCAGGTCAGGGGACAAGATCAAGTCAGGGGCACTTAATCAGCTCAGTGATCCCTAACCAGTTCGGGGCCCAATCAGTTCAAAAGCCCCAGAGCTGCTCAGGGGATACCAGATCGGCCCATAGGGCACCAGATCAGCCTCGGGGACAAACAATCAGATCAGTAGTCCCCGACCAGCTCGGAACCCAGATCAGCTCGGGAATACCAGATCAAGTCAGGAGGCACTTAATCAGCTCAGGAGCCCCATGCCATCTCAGGGGCCCTCACCAACCCCTGTGGGCACAGCTGAGCTCAGAGCCTGGGAGCTGCTCAGGAAATCACGTAATCAACCCAGGAGGTCCAGGTCAGCTTAAAAGGGCACCATACTAGCCATGGAGCACCAGACTAGCTCAGAGGGAATCAGATGGGCTTAGGAGACACACTGATGACTCAGCAGGCACCAGATCGACTCAGGGGGAATTAGTTAAGTTCAGGGGCAGTATATCTGCTCAGGGTGCACCAGACCGATCAGCTCAGGTGGCAAGTTGAAGTCAGGGGCACTGAATCAGCTCAGGGATCCCTCACCAGCTCGGGGCCCAATCAGTTCAAAAGCCCCAGAGCTGCTCAGGGGACACCAGATGCCCATAGGGCACCAGATTATCTTCGGGTACAAACAATCAGATCAGTGGTCCCCGACCAGCTAGGGAATATCAGATCAAGTCAGGAGGCACTTAATCAGCTCAGGAGCCCCATACAATCTCAGGGGCCCTCATCAGCCTCTGTGGGCCCAGCTCAGCCCAGGTTGGGGGATGATAATGATGGTGAATTTTTTTAATAGACCTATTGCCACTCAGGAGGTGATTCTAGGGTTGAAATGGAGACTTTGAGTGCAGATGATATTGTTCTACCTTGCAAAAAACTTCGACCATAGGCAAGTGAAAATTTCGTCTCTGATGCTTGTTTTCCGGCACCTATTGCGTGTTCCATTGGACCTGCTAGTCTCAGTTTCTCTTGCAAATAATTCCAAAAGTATTTGTATTAAGGCAATTTCAGTATGCGTATATGCTACCTGACAAATTTTTAACATTTTTGACAAAAATACCTAGCTAGGTCAGATCAGGTCGCTGAGTTATGACGTCATTCCTATGCCCATGCATAGTGATTTTTCGAAGTGGAAATCTAACTCGCTCTTAGAAATGCAAGACGAAATTTCTGGATAACATTCAAAAGCTGTTCAATTGAAAAATGTGATATGTCACAAACAGATGTCCGGTTAGGTCCATAGCCATGTCAGCAGTGGTCACCAAGGGTAAACAAAATTATCTGAGTGTTAAAAATTTTCAATTAAACGCAGTATAACTATTATTTTGTTGTCATGGAGACCATTTGGCTCATACTAATAATCATGGTCATGCATGTTATTGCCTTGTTGGGGTAATTTATGCCTTTGACCTTACATCAAGACCACCCTGCTACCTGAACTGTCGGCCTTGTTCCTCTCCCCCAGAAGGTGACGGGTACCGGGAGAGCCCTGGTGGAGTTGGTATGTTCTACAAAAGAATGTTACTGCATTAACTCGACTTGATATAAGGTGCTTGGGCACTAACTGATTTTTTCTCTGCAGGGTCTTTCAGAAGTAGTTATTTCCGTTTGATTTCACGTTTATTGCCATTGTAACAATGTGTCTATGAGTGAAAGGGGAGCCTCATCTTGCCTCACCAAGGAAACGGACAGGGTTCATCTGGCGGAGCAGAGTCCCATATCTGGCGGCATTTAATAAGATATATGGCGGCATTTTATAAGACATCTGGTGGCATTTATGTGTTTGTTCCAGCTCAAAGAGACGAATGGCATGCAACATGGCCTTCTTAGGTTACGGGATACTTTTTTATTTGACCATGACCTGAGGTCAATGACTTCGATTCAGGGTCAAATAACGACATGTCAAGGTCATGTTGTATACTATTTGAAGTCCTGTGTCATGAAGCAAAATAATTGCCGTATCTTTGTGGGTTGCCTATCTAACCAGGGTTGCCTAGTTTACAAGGGAGTTTCCATCGTGTTTTTATTCCCCATCTATTCAACACCAGCTCTGGGGCCCCCAAGTGTGAATCAGAGGCCTCCAGAGCAGCTTCCCCCATCCGCCTGTTGTGCCTCCAGGGACTAGACTAGCTCCGTGACCCCGCCCCGAGATGATGGGAGTTGGCCTTGTGTTTTTATAATCTGTCCATTCAAGACCACCTCAGGGGCCCCTGATGTAGATCAGGGCCACAGAGCAGCTCATGCTTCACCCAGGGACTTGACTAGCTCATTGGTCCCAGAGATGAGGTCATCAGACTAGCTCAATGGGCCACAGATAGGCTCATAGGGCTTTAAACCAGTTCAAGACGCCCCAGAACAGTTTAAGGCGCCAGATTACCTCAGGGGCCTTAAGCCAACTTAAAGGGCTCTCACAAGCTCAGCGCCCACACCAGCTCAGGGTACCCTCAGAACCTAGATCCACTCTTGGGCCCCAGATCAGCTCTTGAGGCCCCAGATGAGTTCAGGAACCTCAAGTCAGGTCAGGGGCAAGATCAAGTCATGGCCACTAAATCAGCTCAGGAATCCTCCACCAGCTCAGGGCCCAAGCAGTTAAAAAGCCCCAGAGCTGCTCAGGGAACACCAGATCGGCCCATAGGGCACCAGATCAGCCTCGGGGACAAACAATCAGATAAGGGGTCCCCGACCAACTTGGGGCCCAGATCTGCTCGGGAATACCAGATCGAGTCAGGAGGCACTTAATCAGCTCAGGATCCCCATACCATCTCAGGGGCCCTCACCAGCCCCTGTGCGCCGAGCTCAGCTCAGAGCTTTAGAGCTACTCATGAAATCACGTAAGGAGGCCCAGATCAGCTTAAAGGGCACCAGATTAGCACAGGGGGCACCAAACTAACTCAGAGGGCATCAGATGGGCTCAGGAGGCACCAGATCGACTCAGGGGCATTAGTGCAGCTCAGGTGGCACCAGATCGATCCGCTCGGGGGCCAGATCAGCTCCCAGCCCCCCAGACTATGGCATGAGCCTAAATCAGCTCAGGGAGCAACATAACAGCTCAGGGGACACAAGGTGGGCTCAGGGCCCACCAAACCAGCTCAGGGGGGCGCCAGGCTATCTAAGGAGACATCAATAATCAGCTGAGGGGGCACCTAACCAGCTGAAGAGGCACCATATTGACTTAGGAGACAGAATCAACTTTTAAAAAACTGGGAGGCATGAGATCAGCTCGGGTCCGAATCAGCCCAAGGGGCGCTAAATCAGCTATTAGGGCACCAAGCAAGCTCGGAGGCATTAGACTAACTCAGAGGGCATTATATAGGTTCAGGAGGCACAATCATTTGATCAGTGGGGCACTCGATTGACTCAGGGGCACCAGATCAGCTTAGAAGGCAAGTAATCAGCTCAAGGGGCCAATACCAGCTGAGAGGCCACGAGATGAGCTCAAGGAGCACCAGATTAGCTTCCCTCGTACGATTATTGGCGATGATGAGGAATTAGGTGAACACATACTAGGTGCCCATACTCTTCCTGGGTGCTTGGAAAGGCGACAGAATGCCCTAGCTGACCGAAAAAGGTATTAAGTTGTCCAAAAATAGTTTCATTCGCTACATGCGGTCCAGTTACATCTAAGTTCAACGGCGTAGGGCACTAAATTTCGAGCGGCACGGCCCAAACTGGGTACACCACCTGACAATCAAAAGGGCACCCCGGCAGTGATGGGGGCACGCGCCCCATGTGCCCCCTGGCTGCACCCCTGGACAGTAGATCAACTCCGGGAGGCATTAAATAAGCTCAGGGGCCCCAGATCAGCTCAAGGGGCACTAGAACAGCTAAAAGGACACCAGGCAAGCTTGGAGGCATCAAACTAACTCAGAGAGTATTATATAGGTTCAGAAGGCACACTTATTTTCTCAGTGGGCACCAGATTGACTATGCGGGCATCAGATCAGCTCAGAGGGCACATGCTCAGCTCTGAGGGGCACCAGATGAGCTTGGAGACGATGAGGCATTATCTGGAAACGGATTACGTGCCTATACTCTTCCCGGGTGCTTGGAAAGGTGACAGAATGCCCTAACTGACCAAAAAGGCATTTTATTGTCAAACAATCGCTTAAATCGCTAAATGCAGCCTAGTTCCATCTAGACTCAACGGCGTAGGGCACTAAATTTCGAGCGGCACGGCCCAAAGAGGGTACACCACCTGGCAATCAAAAGGGCACCCCGGGATCGATGGGGGCACGTGCCCCCTGTGCCCCCCCTGGCTGCGCCCCTGCGGGGGCGAGGAAGGGGCAAGATCGCCCCCCGGCTCCTCCTGAAATGGTCACGTCTCTTCTTCAAAGATTAATGGTGCCCCCTGAAATGTCACTTCTCATCAGTGGCAGATCCAGTAAATCATTATAGTAGTTCATGCTCAAGCCTTGCCCGCCATTGTGTGCAACGCATTGGCATTATCTACAGGCAGTCGGACTGTACAAGGGGCTTGACCCCTCCAAGCCCCCCTTCTTGTATTCACCACTGCTTCCACCTCGGACGCCCCTCCCCCTAGAATGCTAGTATCGGTGCTCCCGCGATAGGATGTGCCCCAACTCGTTCCTGGTACGGATGGTGCCCCATCCCGATAATGTTTGCGGCTCTAACTACCACCCTACTCCGATTATGTATACCCCTGATTGGAAATCCTGGATCCACCTTTGTCACTTTTGACGTCCTCATAGGGTCTCTTATTTACTCTACCCTCCTTGGTGACGCCCCTTACTTGGGTTAAGCACTACAACTATTACCCTTCATAAGGTCAATAGCTTAACCCTCGCCCCACCGGGGGCATCGATGGCCTCCCTAAGGTTTTTCCGGAATAACAGAAAAACAGCGGGGCACAGCACCGCAGTTGAGGAGTCTTTCTCTCACCAAATCATTTTCCCATCATCCCTGAATTTTTTTACTCTGGGTCACACTAGGTCAGGTCACCAGGCGAGGTCAACCAAGGTCACCTCACTTCACCTTTTGAGCTCTATCATAGCTACATTTCTAAGCCGATCCATTTGAAGCTTCGTGTAATTCATGAAACCTTCAGGGTCCTCAAAATGCATATCCGGGATTTTTTGATTTCGTGACCTGAGGACAGGTCACGAGGTGAACTATTCCATCGAAAAAGCATGGGAAAAGCTTTCTTTTTATTTAAAAGCCACAAAAATTAATGTCAATGTTTATCTTGCTCAGAAAAGCGTTCTTGGACACCCCTTCACGGATCCCAGGGGCAATATTTTCCTTTTGACCTATCCGACGTCCTCACAAGTCACCAGGGGCAAAAACAGTATTTTGACGATAGCTTTTGACCTAACCAAGCTAGAGCGCTGAAACAAACGTCATCGTGTGTGTCTTGTTACTGGTTTTCATTTGATATACAACGCGGTCACTTTCTTACCTTTCGAGACCTCAAGTCATATTAAGTCACGAGGTACCCTCTGGAGGTCAAACCTCTGGCGGGAGGCTATTATGTTTCACATAGCGGAGAAAGTCCTGGCATTTTCCTATCAAACTATTTTTGCTTGATCTCAATAGCTCTAATGGCGTGAGAGCTATGCTCAGGTTTCTTAAAGGGAGATACGCGAACAAATTTTATTGGCTAGATCAAAAGGTCATAAAAGTTGTTTCAGAAGTCCTATTCTCATTTTTGCGAAATCGGCCTGAAAATGCCTTAAAATTGCTCTCAAAGTCAAACTCAAAGTCCTACGGCAAGGTCACTTCCTGACTTTCGTGACCTTAGGGTATATTAGGTCACGTGGTGACCTCTGGAGGTCAAACCACTGGCGGGAGTTCATTATATGCCACATAGCGGAAAAACCCTGTCATTTTCCTTTCGAATGTTTATTTTTTTATCAAATCTCAATAGCTCTAATGGCATGAGAGCTATGCCAAGGTTTCTTTCGCATTTCATATTTTAGTAGAAATAGCCTATCTTGATCTAAGTTGACCTCTGGAGGTCAAACCATTGATCTAAGCGCTTAAACATGCGAATTAATATATTACTGAATTCACACAAGCTATCTAATTCACTTTGCAGATTCGCACTCATCCCCATATTTTCGGAGTTAGAGGGGAAGCATCGATGTCCCGGTGGGGCGAAGTTGGCGCCGGACCCCCGGTGGGGTGCGGGTTAAAATATTCTTCTACTCCTGCTAAACGATTTAAATAAATTTTTCAGCAGAATGCGTGCCACTGGGGAATAAGTCAGTGACAAAAGGTGGACCTGAGGCATCCACTGCACTCGGTGCCCGTAAATCTTCTCAGCTTTCCACCTTTCCCAAATATCACTTTATAAACTTAACCCTCGCCTCCCAAAGGAAACGAGAAGCGGCAACTCACAATGTGACTCAGAGCATTGGCGGACGCTGGGGAGGGCGTTCCGGCCATTACTCCTCCCCAAAGCGCTGGAAGGGGTGCCAAACTATCTTTTGGCCCCCCGAAAGGCCGGATAATTTTTTTTGAAAAAGGTGCATCCACTATGGGTCTGTCGAGCAATTAAATCTTAACACTATTTCCAACGGGCTCCCGGCTACCTCTATTTCCAACAGGAGGAGCTTCCGCCTCCCTAAGATCTCGAAATCTACCCGTTCGATTTTAAAAACTTAAACTGCAATCGATTCCTCTCTGGCTAAACTCCATTTTTTTAAAATTAAAATTTCAAAATTTTGAAAACTGAGGGAAGGGGGTTCAAAATATACAATTTGCCTTGTTTAGATTACCCGAAGGTCCTGTCTCATAGGCTTGATTTTCACGAAACTAGTATGGATTGACAGAGAATTGCTTGGAAATGGTCAAATCCCTCACTTAGGTGAAATTCAAAATTCAAGGGCGGTTTTAGGGCCAGAAATGTGGGGGATTATATAAATTGTTTTCATATATTTTTTTGCAGAAATGCACACGCCAGGTACAGTGTAATATCTCTGATGTCAAGCAAAGTGCTCAAATATCGAAAATATGTCAGAAGTGGATTCAGGGAGGCTGAATATTGTGGTAAGACACAAATTACCCTGCCTTTCAGGTATGACTATTTTTCAAATTACCCTGCCTTTATCTACCCCTGGCCGAAACGGGGAACACTCCTGGGTCCGCCTATGGATGAATGGTGTCCATTTGGTGTTAGACTAAAGGCAAATATCTACGATGCTTTGCCTCATTCAATGCAGACACGACACTAAAATACGCTTGAAAGATAGCGAATCCCCTAATTACGGTGCCTGAGCGCGCATATGATATCCTATTATCATATAATACACGGATGGGGTCAATATATCCTTATTTTTACCCCTCCCGTCCATTCCGTAGGCAGTTTATATTCACTTTGGAAGAGTTCGAATGGATAACATTGTAGACAACCCATTTTGAGCTCCTGGAACCGCCTATGGCCAAAAATATACCAAAATACACATCAACTGTCATTCCAAATCTCATTTGGTCCTAGAACTAAATGCATAGTTGCAATGCTTTGTCCCATTCAATGCACACACAACACTAAAACGAGCTTGAGTGCGAGTGAACCCCTAATTACGGTACCTGAGCACGCCTATGGCTTCTTATAATGTTAAATACACATATGTGATCAAAGCATGGTTATGTTTACCCCTCCCGAAGATTCTGTACGCAATCTATTTACTTTGGAAGAGTTTGGGTGGATAACATTGAAACTCCGCATTTTGAGCTTCTGGAACCGCCTATGGCCAAAATTATATCAAAATATACATCAACTGTCCTCCTATATCTCAGTAATAGCATTCAAACATTACAACTGCTGCCAATTCGCAACTGACAGCTTTATTGTAGGACAAACGAAGCGCAGGCGACAATGCTCGGCTTCGGGATAAACACCCAGATTAGCGCGCCATAGCGCCGCCTCAGGCACATATATATTTTCAAAAATCTCAGGGAATATGTGCTACTTAGTTGCAATAAAATTCACCAAATTTCAAGAGCCTATCTCAAACCGTTGCGGAGATACTATGGAAAAACCTGAGAGGTGGGCAGAATCTGCTCCCAGCTGGAAATAGAGTAAAAATAAATCCCCCAGGGTAGCGATCATGCATTCGAGAGGTAGCTTATATTAGGTCTGTTCAGCACCCAAATCACACGTCCCAATCCCCCTTCCCCAAGAGGAGAGATAGACATGGGTTTTGCCCCCCAAAACTCGGATCTGCGTCCGCCCCTGACTCAGAGCACCCTTATAGGTACCTGGTTAAGAACTGCGCTCTCTGGCTCAGGTACATCATCCCAACAAAGCCTAACGAACCAACCCTCCTCTTTACAAATTGTCAGTACGCCCATGGATCCCGCGCAAACAGGGTCATCGAACCTTCTGTGTTTTCATTGCCCTTGCGAAAGCGCGGGAAAACCGGCGGCACAAATCCGCCTTGGAGTACTTTACCTTTGCAGCATATTTTTTTGACACAAATATCTAAATACCTATCCCGTCGTGCACTCCTATGAGAGCTTTGCTAGCCACCTAGCGGCATTTTCATATACTATTGAGCACGTGATTTGACGCACGGTTATGTGGCTGATGTGCTTCGTGGCCTTTTTGAATTGTGGGTGCTTTAAGCATTTGAATGTGGGTATTTTAATGTGTGGGCGTTTTGAGTCGTGGGTGGTTTGAAATCCCCTTATGAGAGCATTTGTGGGCCCTTTAATCCGTGGGTATTTTAATTTGTGGGCGATTTAAGCCGTGGACAGTTTTAGTTTGGACGTTTAAAGGGACATTGTCGCAAAAATTTTTATTGTCTAGATCAAAAGGTTACAAAAAGTTGTTTCAGAAGTCATATTCTCATTTTTGCAAATTCAGGCTCAAAATGCCTGAAAATCGGCCTCAAAGTCAACATTTATAGACGACTTTACCGAGTCCTTATGGTAACAATAAAATGACGTAGTTCCGGCTATAGCTATTAATTTATATATGAAAAAATTACAAACATTTCTTTTAAAGCAGTTCAGTAGCTAAAACCTATAACATCAAAAATTATTCTATAAAAAATATTTCCAAAACGCTTTTGAAAGAGAAATATAGGACTTTAAAGAAATGCCATCAACCAATCAGAAGCCCAGTCCTTATAGGATCTGGTCACGTGGGCTTATCTTACATCAATGTGATGTCATTATGGCTATCGATGAACTATCGATATTCACCATTTCAAAAACCGCGGCAAACGCGAAGATATGAATACAAATTCTATAACACTAATTAGCGCTGCGGTCAGGGCCGAATACCCTAAAGAATATAATTAATAATTGTTCGTTATTCCATGATTGCATTGCAGCTAAAATGATACAATAAAAAGATACGGGTAGCGCGATCCAGAAGAGCCTCCTTTGAGGCATGAAGAAAGCTTTGGGTGGTTTTTCGGACGAGGAGATTGTCGCCTCTCCGGTCTCGTGGATCAACATATCGTCGGTAATCTGCACGTAGAATATTTTGAGCCTTTGATGTGGTCAATTGAGATTTTCTTAGAGGTAAAAAATCTATGCGTGAAAAGTTAATGAAACAATTTGAATTTTTGCCATCCATCTTTGCTGGCCACCAATGCTTATTGAGGTTTTGTGTAGTGAGTGTAGTGAGTTAGTCAAACACTAATCCTATCAAGTATGGGCAATGCATTTAATGTTTCTGTTCTGCATTAATTAGGTTCATGAAGTTGCCAAAAAGCAAATTGTATGCTTAATTCATAACTATTCATTTTGGCCCACTGTTATAGCTGTGGTCTTGTTTCGTCTGTCAACACCAATCAGCGAGCAGCATTGAGTCCCAGTCTGCAAAGTATGGTAGCAGGCTAGACAAGTCACACCAGCCACCTAAAATCATTGCACTGCCAGACACCAAAAATTCACACCAAACTGCTATATACCATAGAGAAAAATGCACCCTTTCCTACCCACACAATGCAATGCTCCCTCTTGTATTAGTTAGGTAAATACTTGTTATAAGGTCCCCTCCTGTGTCCTTATAACCATTCAGCCATTATTTGTTTGGTTTTCAGTGTCACCTTCCTTGCACCAGTCTGGGAAATTCACACCAGGTTGATGAACTTCACACCACTCACTCTTGTCTCCTAGGGCACTCACCCTGACGAGATCTCGTTGAAAATGCCATACTTTGCACACTGGATTGAGTCTATGTCACATGGCTATAGCCTCTCCCTGAGAACCAATCTTAGAACCAATCTTAGATTTACAGGCTGGCTACCTGCTGTGATGCTGCTGGAAAAACAGTAACAGCACAACAGTGGTAGCATACTTTTTGTGATTGGTAGATAAGTATTCTGGTTCATTTTTGTCTGATTAGCCATAGCACATACTAGAGACAGTTGTGGTATTTCTTTTCTAGAGGAGAGGCTCGAGGGCTCACGGACAAGGCTGTGCTGGCAGACGGAACAAGGCTTATGAGCAGTGTCAATGCCAAAAAGTCCTCATTTTATTGTTGCACAGGTGAACTTGTGTACCAAAATAGGTGAAAATTATTTGGTGATGGCAATTCTCCAATGATTATTTGAGCATATTATTTTTGAATTACCCATATTCCCTCTATTTTTGGTCTAACTTTATATTTACAATATTTGTGCACTCTAGTAAAAGTCTATATCAAGCTTGTAATTTGAATTACAAATTTCTACCTATTACAAATACTGGCTCTGCACAATGTGTGCATGCTAGTGCATTTGCTGCTTAGCTTACCTTCTTTTAAGTATGAAAATGTTTTTGATTAATTTTACAGGTTGAAACAGATTTTCCATTTATTTTGGTACCATACAGTACATAGTAGTCAGTGTACTCCTATCTACTTATCAGATCCATTTACTCATATTTCAAGTGCTACTGTTTGTTTCCAGACATGAAAGTGACTGTAGCATGAATTCATCCATCTGCCCTTGGAAAATGCCCATCTGCATTCATGCCCATCTGCAGATGAATTCATCCATCTGCCCTCTGAAAATGCCCATCTGCCTGCTTTTTATAATTGATATTAACACGCGCATTGACGGGGGGCGGGTACCCGCCCCCCCTCGGGTTTTTCGGAGATAGTAGAAAAACGGCGGCGCGTAGCGCCGCCGTACTTGGTATACCTTTTCCCTCATCATTTTTACAACTTTTGTGAAAATTTTAAGGTTAGGTCATCTCAGGTCAGGTCACCAGTACAGGTCAAGTGACCCGACCTCAAAAAAAGTTTAAGATAGCATAAGTCGGAGCAGGGTGAACTTATCCGATTGAAACTCATATCACATAATGGCCCCACCGAGTTCTCTAAAATATGTTCCGGTATTTTTGATATCGATGACCTAAGGTCAGGTACGAGGTATGACCTCTCCATAGGAAATACATGGGAAAAATGGTTTTTACGGAATAACTCAGTAACGGATGGTGATAGAGCATTTATTTTAGCTGCATTAGACTCGCCTGGGCTTTGCAGTTCTAATGATATGCATTTTATATAATTTGACCCTGACCTGACCTCAGGTCAGGTTAAATCCTTGATTTGACCTAGCAAGGTCAAATTATATATCATTCGATTTGGCTTGCTAAGAAGATTCATATAGTTCAAGCCGTTTTGCTCTATCTTTACTTGTTCAGACGTAATGGCCGAAAAACTGAATTTACATGTTATCCCTATGACGGGCATGTTTTGACCTCTCGTGACCTTAAATGTGACCTGACAAAAAAATGGTTCAAATGTTTTCGATGGAGAAGCGGATGGGCAGCCCGACGCCTTTTACCATTTTTCGCTACCTACCGTGGTTCTCGAGATCTTAGGGGGGGCGGGTACCCGCCCCCGTCAATGCGAAGGTGGCTCAGACCCCCGTCAATGCGCGTGTTAAAAATGAACTGAAGGAAAACTAGGATAAGATGTATTATGATTTGAAACACTAGGAGTGTACCCAATACAACAATATAATTGTGAACAAAGAGTATGGATAGTCATGTAGGAATGACAGGGGGCAGTCTTGGGTGATGCAATTTTTTGTGTTTTCCTGGAAGAATATATGAAAGATTAGGCGGGTCACTTCAAAGAGAAAATTTGTTTACTAGAAAACCTGTCTTTTGTAGCTGCTGTGTATCATCAAGCTATCGTCCCAATGGACCAGCTTCTGTATGATCATTTTGTTTGTTAGTTTGAATGGGATGAACCCAATCAGGCCGATTCTCCCATAGACCTGAAATTTGGAATATTTGTTTCCTATTGTGGGCCAGTGTTGAAATAATGTATTGTAATTTATAAAAAACATGAATTTGCATGGTTCCACCTCACCCCTACACAAACCCATGATCTAGACTTTAGATCGTCTTTGGGGATGTCTTTGTTCTTGAATATATATATATATATATATATATATATATATATATATATATATATATATATATATATTGCATATGTTTAAAACAAGATTCAGTGATATCTTGTTTGCTTTCATTGATGGGCTTGTGATATTTTATTTGTACCCTTTATTTGGTCCCATTTGTTCCTGCTGTGAAAATATCTTCTAATTTAAGAAGAGCCTACCCCAGCAAGCTGAACGCAAAACAGAAATAATCAGGTGCTGCCCCTCGACAGTGACTATCGCAAATTACGCCTGCTGCTGGAAGACAAGCTTCAGAGGATGAGCAATGGAATCCCAGAGTTGGCAGAGTACCACAGCCAGCAGTTTTTGCATTGAACACGAACCTGCCTGAGTGCACCTCGGTCGTCTGCCTGTGTGCCCGCAGTATACGTTCATGTATGTGCGTAAGTCCTCTGAGGACCTCAGTAAAACATGTCATTAAAAGTATTTTTTAGCCTAAAGGTAAGAAAACTAGTAATGCAAAGGGTCTTTATAGTAAAAAATCAAGTGGTCAGATTTTGTTGGTGGTCGTACGTGCGAAAGTCGGCGAAAATAATAAGTGACACCTCTATGCTCAGACTATTGCGGTGAACATTTTATCAAACCGTGTAGCACTTATTATGGACAGATGCAAAATCTGTTATGCTTTTGATGTACACTCAGTATTTGGTTCGCTTCCAGCCTTCTTAGAGTGCACTTCAAGGACTGGAAGCTAGGAGCTGCATACCCACTGGTGGGTTCAGGGAAAATTTACTTTCCTCCCAAACTCTGCGATTTTCAACGACCTTTAAAAAATGTGTATTCACGATTTTTGACCCTGTCCTCCCCTCCCTCCCCCCCACAAAAAACATTGGCCTGGATCCGTCACTGACGTACTGAGTTATATCCTCTAGTCCACGTTGCACTCGGAAGACTGCTCGTTGGGGACTTGCAGACCTGATTGTTGCACGCGTTTCTCACCTGCCGAGGGTTATCACTCGCTTGTAATTTCCTGGTAGGCTATATTTTCTCATGTTTTTTGTGAGATTGAGTATAAGCCTCATTGATCAACTGATATCTGTTGGTTTTTAAAAGTAGATGAATTTTGCATTGCGTAGCCGAGGAGCATGATTATAAATTGGTAAGATGTTTCATGGCTTTGCCTCTCGAATTCTTGACGCAAAATGGAGCCTGTGATCACACTGTGATCACATATTCGGGCACAGCCCCTCGTCAGAATCCTCATAATACAATAAGCGAAAACTTTTGGTCATAGTGTGACCAAGGCTTGAAATTTAGATCAGATTTGGAAATCGAATGCTGGAATAATGCAGTTCGGTACTGGAATATTCAAATATTGGAACTCGATTCGAGGTTACCCTAGCACTCTGACTAAAAATGTATGTGTTCACCTATTATATTATGAGAATTTTGGTGAAGGGATGTACCTGAATATTTATCAGTGTATTAGCCCCATTTTGGAACTATGATTCGAGGAGGCTGGTCATGAAATATCTTATCAACGTAGATAATCTAATAAACAATCTAATAAAAATATTGGTTAATATACTATTTTATATAATGATATGATGTTATATGAAGTGCTTCTGGAATTGTTTGTTCTATTATGAGAAAGGACCGTTTCCGAACTCCGAAGTATTAAAAATAAACGCTTATCATTTTCATAAACAAATGTCACTCATGAGGCTAGCAGCTTGCTTGTCTTAAAGCTGCGATGCGTCTTCTTAGGTTTAGACTCTGTGACTACCAATGTTAAGATTAATTATAGAATCCTTTTTATTTAATACGAACTGTTCCAGGCTATAATTTTGAGGTATATTTTCTTGATGTGCCCTGATCAGAAACTAACTCAACTTGAAGTAAAAAACAATGTATTCTTAAATCTTGTATATCTATATACGAAAAAAATTAGAAAGAGCTACCACCACGGACAGAGGAGTGAGGTGGCCAGTCCATCTCCAACCTGCAACACACAACAAACGTTCCCCCTGAAACAAAAAGTGATCAGGTTTGGGTTTGTGGTGCGTTCCACACTTTTGTTAGTTCATCCAAGGATCGTGGTGGCTGCTCTCTGGTTCCCCAGTTCTGACGCATATCAAGAGTTATTCTTCCGTATCACATTCAGCTATTCTCCGGTTCTCTAGACTACGTGTTTTTATATTCTCCGGAGGCCAAAGAATTACAATTATATCAAAGATTTAGATGTCGACGGACACATTTAATCTGATTGATTGATTGAGTGTTCCGGCCATATGGGAAGGCGCCCCTGCAGGCGCCCCAACCGCCGCAGGAACATCGCCAGCCGTCGTGGGTCCGCCAGCGCTTCCCGGATGGGCGGGTCGTCCCGTCCAAATATGTCCCAGCGCAGGTCAGCGCACGCAGGGCACTGGGTCAGAAGGTGGTGGAGGATCTCGTCCTCTCCATCGTCGCATTCCTGTAACGTGGCCTCCGGGTTCAGGCCGATCCTCTTTCGGTAGCTGCACAGGAGAAGGGAGTGGCCAATGTGCAGGCGCTCCACCTCCACACTCTCCTGCCGTGAAAGGCCCAGGCGGTCTTTCAGGGTGGTCCGCCCTGGGAGACCGCCACATTTAATCTCGAACACGTTTTATCTCGTACGGATTGACGTTTTATCTCGTTGTTTTACCAGATTAACACGCGCATTGACGGGGCTCTGAGCCACCTTCGCTTTGACAGGGGGCGCGGGTACCCCCTAAAATCTCCAGAACCACGGTAGGTAGTGAAAAATGGTAAACGGCTCTGGGTAGCCCATACGCTTCTCCATCGAAATATTTTAACCATTTTGTCAGGTCACTTCAATCGGATGAGTTCACTTTGTTCCGACTTATGTTGTCTTAAACTTTGAGGTCAGGTCACTTGACCTGTACTGGTGACCTGACCTGAGATGACCTAACCTTAAAATTTTGACAAAAGTTGTAAAAATAATGAGAGAAGGTATGTCAAGTTTTTTAACCCGAGTTTATTTTTAACCCGAGTGTGTTAAATACCTACCTAATAAATATGTGATGGCTTAAATTCCGTGGCGGCGCCCCTGCCTAGTTTTCTTTGCCTAGTGTTAGGAGTGTATGTTTTACCATGTACTGCGTTTTTACTGTTAATATACGCGTATGGATACAGGTGCGGCGGCGCTACGCGCCGCCGTTTTTATGTTCTATCCGAAAAACCAGACGGGGGGGCGGGTACCCGCCTCCCGTCAATGCGCGTGTTAACCCGCGCCCCACGGGGGTCCGGCGCCACCTTCGCCCCACCGGGGGCCATCGATGGCCCCCTCTAACTACGAAAATATGGGCGTTAGCGCAAATCTGCAAAGTGCACTAGAAAGCTCGCGTGAATTCAGTAAGAAATTACTTCACATGTTTTAGTGTTCAGGTCAATGGTTTGACCTCCAGAGGTCAAATTAGGTCAAGATCGGATATTTTCACTCAAATATGCAATGCTTAAGCAAACTGGGCATAACTGATGCCCTTAGAGCTATTGAGGTGTGGGAAAATACATGTGATAGGAAATTGCCAGTACTTTTTCTGCTATGGAAACGTAAAGACCTCCCGCCAGTAGTTTGACCTCCAGAGGTCACCTCGTGACCTAGTATGACCTGAGGTCACGAAACGTCAGAAAGTGACCTTGCCGTATATCAAATGAAAGCCAATGACAAGACAAACACGATGGTGTTTGTTTCAGCGCTCTAGCTTATACAGGTCAAAGTTATTGTCAAAATACTGTTTTTGACCCCTGGTGACCTTGGATGACCTTGGGGATGTCAAAGGGCAAATATGGCCCCTGGAATCTGTGAAAGGGTGTCCAAAAACGCTTTTCTGATCAAGCTCAGCATTTTCAATCGTTTTTGTGACTTTTAGATCATACGACAGCTTTTCCCATGCTTTTTCAATAGGAGAGGTCACCTCGTGACCTGACCTCAGGGCACGAAATCGAAAAATCCCGGATATACACCTTGTAGACCCTGGAGGGGTCATAAAGTGTAGGAAGTTTCAAATCGATCGACTCCGAAATGTAGCTCTTACAGAGCTCTAAAGCTGAAGTGAGGTGACCTTGGTTGAACTCGTCTGGTGACCTGACCTTGGGTGACCCGGGGTAAAAAATTTCAGGGATGGTGGGAAAATGATGCAGTGAGAGGTAGAGCCCTCAACCACGGTGCTGCGCCTCATCGTCTTTCTGCTATCCCGGAAAAACCTTAGAGGGGGCCATCGATGGCCCCGGTGGGGCGAGGGTTAAACGATTAATTAATCTCGAGACACATTAATCTCGAGATTAACACATATAATCTCGAAGAGCCACCCCTGCTTTTTATTGGGTCGGTTTCTGGTTCTTGGTTTGCACGAAAACCGGTCAGCCTTCAAGAATGGCCTTCAGCAAAGGACACAAAAGACATTTTCGAACGGCGAATAGCGTGTCCCGCTGGTCAGAAAACAGGGGAACTGGTCTCCAATAGAGGGAAATCCGACGGATTGAGAACCATTGCAGGGAGCTGGAGACAAGCCGGTTCCAGTTTGGTACGCCGATCAGATTAGAAAAATATTTGGGGCTAATATTCCCTTTCCCTCAACTACCCGGACGGAGGGATAACCAGAAGAAATTGTCCTTAGAATATTTACTTCATTCCATAGGAGGATCCAGGAGGGCAAAGGGGGCACGTACCCCCCTCCCCTCTCTGATCAACTCTCGGTGAACCCTAAAATGTCGCGTCCCATCCTCTCCCCCAGGATGCGAAAATCGGCGCACACTGATAGGTTTTGCCGGTCAAAGGTGGCGCCCCCCTGGTCCGGATGGTGCCCTCCCCGGAAGTTACCCCCCTGATCGGCAACCATGGATCCGACTATGCTTCATCCATTAGTACGCATGAACAAACAAGAAGAGAATCAGAAAAATTGTTTTTACAGTAAAAACTTCCACGACCTAGATTCGAACCTGTATTACCCGTGTGAGAGTCGGGAATGGAGGCCACTATACCATCCCCGCTGTACGACAACTGCCCGATTTTAAAACTTTCCTGATTAGTTTTCTCAAGCCGAATGTTTTGGACAAATTAATCTAATATTTGTATTTTTAAGGTTTAATAAAAATAAATTGAATACGAATACAGCACAAAAACATTTTCTACTCCCAAAAAATCATTTATAGAACTTAAAACTTTGATTGATAGAATAGAGGTGAAGAGCAGGTTACAGCCTATTATTGATATTGTTAGCAAATTTGAATAATTGTTGAGTGGCCTCCAAAAATTTAGCTGAAGATAAAGAAATGATTGATAGTACCAGAATCAGGATTTTTCAAATATTAAGAAACCACAATAAAAATTTTTGCGACAATGTCCCTTTAAAGCCGTGGGTCTTACGTTGTGTGGTCGAATCAATTTGTGGGCGTTTTTAACTGTGGGCGTTTCCATAGGGCTCCCTCTTTTTGTGTACGTTGCGTGCATTCGTTTCCGGTGCGCGTTCATTTTATAAGGCGTTGTGAAATGCAGGCGGTGTTTTTTATTTTACCGTATTCAATTGGTTTGATGGGTTTTGAATCTACAGTAGTGGAAAATATCTTGATTGCTCTGTTCATTTGCACTTTTCACTTGTCGACACGTTTGGCTGCATTCCCGGCGCGCTAAAGGTTATGTGGGTATTTATTACAAAATAAGCGCCCCAGGTTCGGCAATGGAATACATGTCTTGGAATTTGGCTGTCAATGAGCGCTGGGCGGAATGCACATGGTCCAATTAAACCTGACATGAAATATGTCCAGATGTATGCCTGTTCCTATTCCTGATGCCTGTACTTTTTTCTGTTTACCAAAATCTGTGTGGGGAACTGGTCAGAGTTAAATGTTACAAAAATAGCTTCATTTTCAATAATGTGAACAATGACCAAATGACTCATTGGGAATGCTCCTTACTGTGATTGATAAGAACACAGGTTTATGCTGTAAAAACAAAAAGTACAAATGATAGCTGTCAAACTCCTGTTAATTTTGAAGTTGAAGTTGAAGCATACGGACGTGTGGACCAGTGTGCAAAGTATGGCATTTTCGACGCGATCTCGTCGGGTGCGAGTGCCCTTGGAGACAGGACCAAGTGGTGCGAATTTTATCAACCTGGTGCGAATTTGCGAGGCTAGTGACACTTAAACTAAACAAATAAGGACTGAATGGCTATTAAGACACATGAGAGGGCCTTATAAAAAGTCCTTAACTAACTGACTAGTGATTGAGGTAGCATTGCATTGTAGGGGTAGGAATGGGTGCATTTTTTCCCTGGTATGTGGTAGATTGGTGCGAATTTTTGGAGGGTGGTGGTGCGAGAATTTTAAATGGCTGGTGCGACTCGTCTGGCCTGCTGCCATACTTTGCAGACTGGCGTGTGGAGGCTCTAGGCCTGTAAGGGTCCGATCTCAACTCGCTCGTGTACAAGTGGTGTCGCAACCTAGTCGGTGTCTGGCACTAAGTACATGATATCCTTCCAATGGTTGTCGATTCTGGTCTTGAAGGAGTTGACACTTGGTGCGGAGACTACTTGCGTGGGGAGAGCGTTCCAGTCATTGACAACACGGATGCCAAATGCATTTCGACGGATTCTAGACTCAGGGCGCCGTTTGATTAGCTTGTAGTCGTGTCCTCTCGTCCGCGAGTTCTCGTCGCGCTGGAAGAAGTATGTTGGATCAAGATCAATGGCACCGTGGAATATCTGAAAGACTCGGATCATGTCACCCCTGCGCCCGTCTGTAGTACAGAGAGGGAAGACGCAGGTCCTGCAGCCTCTTGCTGTATGATTTGTGCTGTATCTCGGGGATCAGCCTGGTAGCGAGCCTTTGGACTCTTTCAACCCTCCTCTGGTCCGCCCTGCTGAAGGGTCCCCAGACTAAGTTACCGTACTCTAGGTGAGGTCTGATGAGGGCCTTGAACAGTATTGGAAGCGATACTCGGTTTATGACAGTAAATGATCGCCGAATCAGTGCCAGAATTTGCGACCCCTTTGCCACCGCAGAAGCAGCCTGAGCACGAAATTTGAGGTCTGCATCTACAAGGACTCCAAGGTCTCTTTCCTGGACGGAATGGGCAAGCATGGTATCCCCCATAACATATGTGTGCTGCTCGTTGTTGGTTCCAACATGAAGAACATGCATTTACTCCTGTTGAATGACAACTGCCAGATTTCAGCCCACTTGCTTGCACGTTCTAAATCAGCCTGAAGTATATGTGAAGAGGCTGTCAAGCTAAGTGGGGCGTACAACTTAGTATCATCTGCAAACACTTTGGGAGCAGAGAGGAAGACATCAGGCAGATCATTAACATACACCACAAACAGCAAAGGGCCAAGCACGGGAGCCCTGTGGCACCCCACTCACCACAGGCACCCAGTCAGACTCACAACCATCCACTACAACTCGCTGCTCTCTACCTTGCAAAAAGCTCCCTATCCAAGCCACCAACTTACCACCAATACCATACCCTTGGAGTTTACAGAGGAGTATTTCATGTGGCACAGAATCAAAAGCCTTCTGAAAATCCAGGTAGACTGCATCTACTGGCTGCCCCGCCTCCATACCCCTACTCCAATCATCAATAACTTCCAAAAGCTGTGAGTCGCATGAGCGGCGAGGGCGAAAGCCGTGCTGAGCGGCGGAGAGAAGATCATTCTGCAATAGATGCTGCATCAACTGGTCCCGGATTAGCGCCTCTAGCACTCTACAAGGTATGCACGTGATACTAATAGGCCGGTAGTTGCCTGCGTTCTGGCGATCACCCTTCTTAAAAATGGGCACCACCGACCGTCTCTTCCAAGATTTCGGAAGCACTCCCTCATCAAGAGTTTTTCGAAAGAGTGTTGACAGTGGAGCTGCCAGCACATCAGCTGCCTCATACAAAACTCGGGGATGTAGGCCGTCAGGGCCCGGAGAGCTGCTTGATTTGAGCCTACAGAGCTTTTGGTGGACTCCTTCGGTTGTGATGGTAATGTCTACAATACATTCACCAGCATAACGGTTTGTGAAGGTAGGAACAGTGGCAGTGTCCTCATTAGTGAAAACAGAAGAAAAGAAACTGTTTAGCAAGGTTGCTTTTGTATGAGCACTGCACTGAAGGACCCCTTTCTCATCTTTTAAGTCAGTGACACGAGATCCAGCTTTAAGTCTGGAGTTAACATGTCGCCAGAATGGTTTGACTGACTGCTTGATGCTGCTTATTATCTTGTGTTCATGCTCCACTAGTAATCTCCTGGTTAGAGCACGAAGCTGATTTCTGAGCATGGCATATCGGGCATGGTCAAGCATGCGCTGTGTCTCATCCTGTGCATGTCGGTAGATATTCCAGGCATCTTGTTTCTTTTTCCTTAACCTGATGACCTCGCATGTGGTATAGACACTTTTCTGTTGCTTACCAGGACTACTGGTGGGGATTCATGCAGAGACTGCTCTCTCCAGAACATTCACAAAGAAGGAGTATGCTTCGCCCACATGCAGAGTCTGCAGTCTAACCCAATCAGTTGACAATAGCATGAGCTTGAGGCTCTCAAAATCAGCCCGATGGAAGTTAAGTTTATTCGGTTTGATCACTGGTGCTGGAGTGTAGCACATGAAAGTGAAGCCCAACACTAAGTGGTCGCTGTTTCCAAGGCCTGGCAAGTACTCCATACTTATGACCATGTGGGGTTCATTGCTGATCACCAGATCGAGGATGTTGGAAGACTCTCCAACCCCGTGCCTGGTTGGGGGCCGGACATGCTGGAACAAAAAGTTTTCCTGCAAAAGTTCAATGAAGCCGTGTGAGATGTGAGAAGGTGAGGCTGTGGACAAGCAAGAGTTCCAGTCTATTTGGGGTAGATTGAAATCACCAGTGATCAAGATGTGGGTATGATTTCGTGAGCATATATATCTGAACAGGCCACAGAGACTATCAAGGGACTGTGGTGCTGGTGCCGATGGGCTACGATAAATGCATCCTATCAATATACTGTCTTTATTTTTCAACCTTAGTACCACCCAGACATGTTCTACATAGACAAAACCCTCAACTATGGACTCTGAAGCAGCCAGGTCATCCTTTACAAAAATACATACTCCGTGTATGCCTGAGACACCCAAGCCTGACTGTGAGGGATCAAAATTGATATAAGATTCATATCCACGGACTGTGAGTAACGCCGGGGGTATGGGAAGAGTCTGTGCCTTAGGAATGATCTCGGTGAGGAGAATTATGTCAGGCTCATTACCCGCTATGGCTACACATAGCTCATCACGCTTGTTCAAGAACTGGTCTGTGTTGGTATACATGACCTTCAACCCACTGTTTCCTCTGGCCCTGCTTAGTCAGTTTGCTTGTTCTGGTGCAGTTCTACCCAGCTCCGCAGAGGAAGGTGGATCCTGTATAGCCCTGGGTCTTTCCTGCCTATTCGTGACCTTGTCCTGGGCGGTGACTGGATGTTCCTTTCTCTCAGTTGGAATGGTTTCACCAGCAGTGTGGGGTTCCTTGTTTTGGCCAGCAGGTTCACCTCCGTCATGTCGAGCCACCTCCTCTACCAGACCGTTTCCTACTCTATGAGCCGCAGGCCCATTAGGTTTCTTGGCTAGGACTGGTTTGACTTCACCCTTATTGTTGACTTTGGATGGTGGGGGGATTCTTGCTGTTTCCAGCTGGGTGATCTTCCCTCTTTTGATGGTGAGGTTAACCTCTCCAGCCTGTCTGCGCCTCCAAAGCTCCTCCCTCAACTTTCTTTGCTCCTGCCTCTCCTTGTAGGTCAGATCAGGAGTCACAAAGACTCGCTTCCACTTTTCCGTGGTCCTTAACTGGGAGGCCCATCTCAGAATGTCATGTTTGGACTCCTCATTATCAAGTGTCACAATAAGGAGTCTGTTCTTATTGGACACTTGTTTGCCAGCCCTGAAGGATTTTGTGGCCTTGACGTTCAGGCTCGTTGAGTCCCTGATCATGGACTCAAAGAGTGTCATGTCAGCTTTGGATTTCTCTAAGGTGGAACCCCCATCCTGCTCAGGCAAGTTATGAACAACCAGGTTGTGAGAGCGTCTGTTTCTGTCCAAGAAGCTGTCAAACACTTTAGACAGAGTCTGTGCATCATTCCTTGGCACAGTATGTTCTGTGCTACCCCCTCTGAGCTGGTCATCTAGCTTCTCTTTCACCTCAGCGACCATCTTGTCACAGCTAGTTTTGACTGCCACAGCTAGTTTTGACTGTTAATCGTGATGTTCTTTTTTAGTTAAATTCAAGTGAAATCTAAATGTTGATGTGCTATGTATTTCTAACTGTTTCCTTTTGGTGCTCCACAGCTGCATCAAATCTGTCACACTGCCAAATATAGCAAATGTGTCTATCCTCTGTTGTTGTCCAGTATGTTTAAATTAATTAGTGGGGGTTAAAAGAAATAGCTTACAAATACCATTTTAGGCATGATTAAACTCATATTTTGTCAAGAGTAAAATACAAATGTAAATAAGAACTAAAATAATGTTTTTCTCATTTGAATGGTAAAATATCAGTATATTCACTGGTTTGTTTTGCACAGGATTTCTGCTTCTGTAGTAGAACTAATGTGCTTGTTCCAACAACTGCTGTTACAAATTACTCTCTTTCTTAATTCAGCAGGCTGGCCTGTGGGGAATTTTTCCTGCCACTGGTATTTTCACCTTCCTAATTTAGTATTTCTACACAAAGTATGGAATTTAGTATTTATACACAAAGTATGGGAGAACACAACCAAACCTGACCTAACTTTTTTCAATTCAGCAAGTGGGGCTACCACACACCCAATGTGGCTTGGGGAGAGGAAACTTGAATGTAAGAGAAGTGTGGCAAATGGTAAATGCAACCTTTCTTTCTGGTTTGGTCCCTTGTACTGCATCAGGGAGAGATTACATTTAAAACAATAACAAAAGTAATGGTAAAATACAGATTTATTCTCTTCTGAATCTGGGAAACACATAGGGCATATTCACTTTTTATTTAGCCTGGAATGAAAAAGTGCTAAAATTGTGTAGGTCACACTGATGATGGGTTTAATGAATATGCATAATTAGACAAGTGAAATAATGGAAACAACTCCCATAGCACCACATAGCCACTAATTTTCCTATATGGTCCCTGAAGTGGTCAGAAGCAAAACAGTGAAAGTGGTGGAAATATCTTAAAAATGAAGACAAAATCTGACATAGATTCAAGCTCTCTTCATATGGATACAAAACTATATTTATTGTACTAGTTAAACTAAAAATATGTTTTTTAGAGCACCTTACAAAAATGAATGTGGTGCATTGCTGTCCCTTTTATTTGGTGGTAATTGACATTGTTTCAAATTTTAGAATCCCAATGATTTTTCAAAGTTTATGTCCCTTTTGTGTATGCACCACACTATCCTGCTAATATATGTCTTGTTAATGCCTTACATTGGATTGAGAATTTCATGTTAAATCTGGAGCATGCCAACTGCAAAGTTTAAAAATGGATCATATGATACACTCCAGCTATGCATAAATTATGCACCAATCTGCACCGGAAGGGACGCTAGGGGCACTCGATTCGGTCACCGTTATTCACGGTCGCGAGTAACTTTTGCACGCCCACCAGCCGAGTGTAGGCAGCCATAATGGCGTGCCGGCCGCTCCTCAGCATGATGCCTGCTTCTCCCGTAGGCAAAACCAGTTCTGTGGGACTCCTCAGCTCTCTGAATACCGGCGCCAGCTCTGCCGCTGGTTAAGGCCATTTGACCATTGGCCCCAGACTGAGTGATAGGACAGGCGTCAGCCTTGTCATCAGCTCCGGGTGGGGGGGGAGGGCCTAATTCCTGCTTCCAGTGTGTTTGTCGTTTGTGGCTTGATTTGCTTGTTGATTTACAAAATCATTTTTATGACAGGGCTGACCACATTCCAGGTGAGTATATGTTCTTCTATTGCAAGAATAGGTACCACCCTAAAATTACTTCATAAATGTGATTGAAAATGTGGAAACTATCTTCCCTCCCACTGTTTGGACGGAATTTTTATTGCTCTATTGCCTGACTCAACCTATTTTCGTTGCAGATCGCTGGGGATCAAGACATGTTCTCACACAGAAAAACCCCTTCCATCCATCTATGAGACTGGAAAATTTTGGACCGCAAATTATAGTTGAAATTTCAGACTTATCTGTGGTACAGGTATTCCCAGAAATCATCTTTCCTGTAGTGTTACAAACTTCCTTCGCACAGTGCAAAGGTTTTTGAGTAACCCATTCACATGTGTGTATGTGTGCTGCCTTTGATCTGAGTGAAGAGCTGGGAAAGGTCGGCAGTTCCTGTAAGCATCAGTATTCGTGCAAATACTTTTCATCCTGTCATCAGCCATGGGTGTCCAAGAGCTGCAAGCTTTCATCGAGACGCACGCCCCAGCTGCCTGTGTTCCCGTTGACCTGTTGAAGATCGCCCGAGGGGTGACACTTCGTCAACCGCGCACACCCGCTGCCCGGTTCCGGCCGCCTCCGGCTGTGGAGCTCTGCCTGGTCCTCGATGCAGAGTCCTGCCTGGACCGCCTCTATGGCGGCTACTTCAGTGACTGGGCGTGCGGCGGTCAGTGGAACCGTATGGTCCAGTTCCTGGCCGTGCTCATCCAGACTGTCCAGTCCAACAATATGGAGCTGGCTGTGTTCTTCTCGGGATCGCTGGAGCTGCCACGCATGAAGGAGTGGGTGACGGAACAGTACGAGAAGCGGAAGAACATCAACCAGACGCTGAAGCACGCCACGTTGAAGTCGACGCCTCCGCCGAAGGTGTGGTGGACAGCTCCATCTTGCCTTCGCACTGCCCTGCGGATGGCGCTCCGCCACCTGAAGGTTCAGGTCAGTCTAAAGGGGGCTTGGGGGCTTTTGTAACTTGAACGCACTGATGAGTATTTCAAGCTTTAAGAAACGGTCTTGAGCTTAGCTATTTTGCTTACCGCTTTTTTACCCAGTCGACTTTCACTTGATATTGTGAACATTTTGATAATGTGGCCTTGTCTTAAGAGCATGTAGTGCCTTTCCCTGGAATCTTGCTTTGACCATCGCTCCGGTGGGGGTATTTAAACATCCCCTCGGGTTTTTGCCGGCGGCACGAAAAAAAATGGCGGTGCGAAGCTCCGCGGTACTTGGCACATCTTATCCTTGATCAATTCCGCAACTGGACCCAAAATGTTTCGGCTTGGTCATCTCTCAGGTCAGGTCACCAGTGCAGGTCAAATGACCTCACCACCAAAAAATGTTTAAGTGGCATAAGTAAGAAATGGGTGAATCTATGGGATTGAAACTTGAAGCACATAATGGGCCCACCGAGTTCTGCAAAATAAATTCCGGTATTTTTATATCGATGACCTAGGGTCAGGTACGGATAGTATCTAAAGTCAGGTACAGATAGTATCTCCTTTGGAAATGCATGGGGCAACAGGAATTGGGCTGTATTTTTTTGTAGAAACGGCTGCGAGTTCCTTCATGTTTTCCAAATCGTGGCATCTTGGCCTTTTTCCAGGTGCATTTTGCAATTTTCGCCCTGTGACCTTTAGAGGTCATCTGGGGCTACCTACTTAAGCAGATTTCAGCCTTGGGACAATAACTTCACAGGAAATGATGATAAAGCTTTCATTTTGATACCATTACGTTTGGATTGCTATTGCGAGTCAATTGATTGCATATTGACTATGGTAGGTTGGATAGTGAACTTGACCTGACCTTAGGTCAGGTCATTTTCATGTTTTGGTCTAGTAGAGTCACATTATACATCATTCGATGTGCCGTAACGAGAGGAAGCGAATATTGCCCAAGAAATGATTCTAACTCCACTCTGTCAGACGCTAGAGCCCGGAAACTCTTCCCGAACATGTCACCTTCTTTAACCCGCGCCCCACCGGGGGTCCGGCGCCACCTTCGCCCCACCGGGGGCATCGATGGCCCCTGTAACTCCGAAAATTTGGGGGTTAGCGCAAATCTGCAAAGTGCATTAGAAAGTTCGCGTGAATTCAGTCAGAAATTACTTCGCATGTTTAAGCGCTCAGGTCAATGGTTTGACCTCCAGAGGTCAAGTTAAGTCAAGATCGGCTATTTTCACTCAAATATGCAATGCTTAAAGGGAATGTGGCACCTTCACAACGTGATTTTAACTGAGATAGCCAAGTTGTAAAGCAGGTCGGAAAACCCGGTACTCCATATTTCATTTGACTTGGAACTCGATATTTCCGTAGAAAAAACTAAAACCTACCTGACACCAGCCCCCCTCAGCCCCCCGTCGCCGGCGGCCATTGTTGTGAGCTACTGGTGTGACGACATATGCTGACTTCACGATGAGCATCAGCCAATCGAAGACCTTGAAGCTTCTCAAGTATGGTAGTGGTTGCCAGATCGTGATATCATCCACAGTCTGATATTTATTTCTTTTTCTAGAGGAGTATTTTTAAAAACCAAATATTGAGCTTATGGTATATTTTTCAGAGAAATCATCAGTGGTTTCATTATTTTTGGCTAAAAGTACGCCTAATTTCACTAAATTCCAGGATTCGACCAAGGTGCCACATTCCCTTTAAAGGGAATGTGGCACCTTAACTAAAAATACGCGCCACATTCCCTTAAAGGGAATGTGGCGCCTTGGTCGAATCCTGGAATTTAGTGAAATTAGGCGTACTTGTAGCCAAAAATAATGAAACCACTCGTGATCTCTCTAAAAATGTTCAATAAGCTCAATATTTTGTGTGTAAAAATACTCCTCTAGGAAAGTAAATAAGTATCTGCCTGTGGATGATGTCATGATCTGGCAACCACTACCGTACTTGAAATGCTTCAAGGGCTTCGATTGGCTGATGCTCATCGTGACGTCAGCATATGTCGTCACACCAGCAGCTCACAACACTGGCCGCCCGGCGAGGGGTTGATGAGGGGTTGGTGTCGGGTAGGTTTTAGTTTTTTTCTAGGGAAATATCGAGTTCCAAGACAAATGATGTATGGAGTACCGGGTTTTCCGACTTGCTTTACAACTTGGCTATCTCAGTTAAAATCACGTTATGAAGGTGCCACATTCCCTTTAAGCAAACTAGGCATAACTCGTATGCCATTAGAGCTATTGAGGTCTGGTAAAATACATTTGATAGGAAAATGCTAGACCTTTTTCCGCTACGTGGAACGCAAAGACCTCCTGCCAAAGGTTTGACCTCCAAAGGTCACCTCATGACCTAATATTACCTGAGCTCACGAAAGGTCAGAAAGTGGCCTTGCCGTATGTGAAATGAAAGTCAGTGATGAGACATACACGATGGTATTTGATTCAGCGCTCTAGCTTAATTAGGTCCAAAGTTATTGTCAAAATACTGTTTTTTGACCCCTGGTGACCTGGGATGACCTTGGAGAGGTCAAGGGAAAATATGGCCCCTGGGATCCGTAAAAGGGTGTCCAAGAACGCTTTTCTGAGCATGCCGAGCATTTTCAATCGTTTTTGTGACTTTTAGATCATAAGACAGCTTTCCCATGCTTTTTCAATGGGAGAGGTCACCTAGTGACCTGACCTCAGGTCACGAAATCGAAAAATCCCGGATATACATCTTATAGACCCTGAAGGGGCCCATGAAGTTTAGGAAGTTTCAAATCGATCGAATTCGAACTGTAGCTCTCATAGAGCTCAGAATTTGAAGTGAGATGACCTTGGTTGACCTCGCTTGGTGACCTGACCTTGGGTGACCCAGAGTAAAAAATTTCAGGGATGGTGGGAAAAGGATGGGGTGAGAGGTAGAGCCCTCGACCGCGGTGCTGCGCTTCGTCGTTTTTCTGCTATCCCGGAAAAACCTTTGGGGGGACATCGATGGCCCCGGTGAGGCGAGGGTTAACCTGTCATGACTGCAATATTGACTTGAGCCAAAAATGACTAATGTAGTTTCTTCATGAATTTGTATAAGCTATCCAACAGCTTTCGCGTTTTTTCGCTACCCGCATAGGAGCTGAGTTCGAGGGGGTGGGGGTGTTTGAACACCCCCTCCCACCAGGGCGAAGGTGGTTATTTCGGTTGTTTGTATGGAAGGAGTAAGATTTACTATTAGAATTGAATGTATGCTTGATTGGGAAAAATAGCCCTAGCAGTGGAAATTAAAGGGAGGGGACCACTTTGTGAAACTCCTAAAAAGAACATTTTAAGAACAAGAGAGGTCTGAAAAACAGGAAACATAATTTTTCCTCACTTTCATGCGCTAAAAACAGAAATATATCCTCTTCCAACAATATGTGACGTCATCAAAATAACACTGTTGATAATCAGTTAAATCCCAAACGTTGATCATAGACTCGCTATAAGCTCCATTCAGAGCATTTCTGCACGGCGAAAATAGCATGCAGTACAAGAAGAAGCACTGGTGCAAGAACTGCACGTCAGGTGTCACTACAGTAGCCGAGTTTATTCAGTGGTAGACATGTTATGCATATATCTGATGTAAGGAAACAATTTCAGAGTTGGATTTTGACAAAGGCATTTAACTCTTGTTTGCACAAGTACGGGGGATGGAGGATAATATGTGTATTGCAGTTATTGGCCTAATTTTGACCCAATAAAGCACTGAACTGGACAATTTTTTTCTAACATGCCGGTGGACAAGCAGTTGCATGCTGGTTCGCTCGCTAACATAGTGTTTTCAGCGTGTGGACGAGATGTAGGGCTTACGACCAATCAGATTACTGCAACCATATTGAAGGTATTCCGTCAGGGTTTGAAATAAGCCAATAGGCCCCTTTACTTTGAACTTTAAAGCCGGCGGAAATTTTATATCGAGAGCTCTGGGTGCAATTAAATATGCCGATAGTGGTTTCTCAACACGCCCTACAAAACTGCTATCTCAGTTCAAAACCCATTATAAAAGTGGGACGCTCCCTTTAACG
Source organism: Lepas anatifera (assembly GCA_034440635.1). Taxonomy (NCBI): domain Eukaryota; kingdom Metazoa; phylum Arthropoda; class Thecostraca; family Lepadidae; genus Lepas; species Lepas anatifera. The sequence goes on along the minus strand of JAOTON010000829.1, from coordinate 87,665 downwards.
AGCCATCCCAGCCTTACGTTGGTGTTTGAACACATCCTCGATCTCTGCTCCTGGGCGGCAAAGAAAAAAAAAACTTCAGGGTTGGTGGATAACCCAAGAAAAATGATGACCAAACTAGATGGGTCATTTTTTATGCTAATGTCAATATTAAGGTCATGTCAGGTCAAAGAAGGTGACAGGTTGACAGGAAATCCCGAGAGGGGTGCCAAAAATCCCCCACTGGGGCGAGGGATAGGACTGTCCTGTGACATTTGACGTGACGAAAGCAAAATTTTGCATGAATTTGCCTAGATATGTATCAAAGATTACCATATAAAGGCAAAACTTTTGTTTCGAGGTATTTTGGAGACCTTCGAATTTTAGGTCCCCTGAGGCTAAGATATGCTCAATATCTCAGAGTGTGTCCTAGCGTTGCGCTTAGAAAATTGTGTACCATTGCCGACAAAGTATCTGTGTGAAACTGATTTTTTCGACGATATTGGTAATAAAATACCTATCTCAGTTCAGAATTGGCTATCTCAGTTCAAATCCCAGTATGGAGATGTCACATATTTCCTTTAAGTTTAGTTGTGTTCATTTTGTTTTTTTCAGTGCGGTGCAATTTAGTCCCCTCATTGTTGAAAAGGTATCGTCTTGCTGTGCTGGCTGCGAACCACTTACTTACAAAACTATGCTTATTACAGGAATTTAATTAGCTGGAAGCGTTTTGTGAACTTCATTTGAAATGGGTTGAATTATTCAATACTACAGCCACCTTTTTATGATGGATTTTAAGCACCTGGCCAAATTCTTTTAGGTCAGACCAAGGAGCTATTCAAGGTCAAGCGACCCGAGCTCAAAACCTAAGATGATGACTTTGAAGTGGTGCCTATAGAATACCTGCTTACCGATCAGCTCCAAACTTTCATAAGAGGATGAGGCCATAAGGGTTTATAAATCTATTATCTCGGAATTTCCATTTTGTTGACATAAGATGGAGACAATTTTTTGGTCACCCCAATTTTTTGTTTGCGGTAACAAATAGGAAGGGTTCTTGCTTAGTGCATATGGGAAACTTGAAAGCTTTCATGCCATGTATTATTAGCACGATCCTGACTGTATAGTTTAGTTAAGAATGTGACCACTCAAAAGGCACATTCATGTGAGGTCACATAAGGATACCGTGATTATTATGTCAATAACTTTGAGCTGAATCAAGATACGGCTTCACTTTTTATTTCATTGTCACGGGGAGTTATGCAACATGGCTATGCCAGGTCACCATGTGACCCCGACCCGATTTAATATCAGGTCATCTTCATTGTTTGACCCAGTATGATGATAGTATGCATCATTCCTTTCGCAACGATGAGAGGACTCCAAAAATGCCTAAAGATTTGCTCTATCTCTTCTCAGCGAGAATCAATAGGGAAAAACTTACAATGTTGTAAGTCTATGGGACTTTCCTTGACCTCTGGTGACGTCGATATTGACCTAATAGAAATAAATAGTTCGTATGATTTCTTTTTCCCGTCAAGAACATTCGAACACCGTCCGTAATTTTGCTTTAGCGTTGCCAGGAAAGGAGATACCTGGGGGGGGTTGGGGCAAAATATGCCCCTCGCACAGGGGGGCGTGTCATGCCAGGGGCCCTAGTGCAGTGCGTTTTACATGCCTACTTTACCTTAAATGGTCTTTCAGAAGTGACGGGTCAAGTTATTAAACTTATACTGGGAAAACTAGCCACGAAGTACATGGAGTTGCAATTTTAAAGTTGATTTGAGGTGTTTAAGCTGAATGTATTTTTGAATTTTGTTCTAAGGCTGACAAAGGTAGGTTGCGGATCCGACCTTACCTTAGGTCACGGATACGAAATGGTCTCAAGTTACAGAACGGTAGCTTAATTTACAGGCACCGCACAAAATGGTTTCAGATCATTACAATGCAATTTGTTGATGCAGTGTTCGGGTATACTTTTTCGGGGTTAGGGTGCGAGTTAGCCTAGACTTGTGGACCGATGAGGTATGACTTGGAATTGAAATTCAGAGAAAAGATGCGGAAAAGATAAAAAACAGCTTCACCAAGTATGGTGGCCTTGAGCGATTTCTGCTGCTGTTTTACGGTCACCAGGGACAGATCGTAAGGATATGGATAGGAAGGCCCCTTTATGGGCGGAAGTTAATTGTCACCTCTTCACTGAGCGTGTGTTTATGTGTGGTTCAGTGGTGATGTTGCGGGAGCCGTGTTGGTGCGTGTTGTGACCGTTCTGGGCCGGTGCAGGTGTTGCACTCGACCGAGGACCACCGCCAGGAGGTGATGTCCTTCTGCCGCGACAACAACTACCACGGCGTCATGGCCGAGAACGCCGAGTACATCGTCTTCAACCCGCCCCGCTTCTTCTCCTCCAAGGCCATGAAGCTCACCTACAAGGTAACGGACACTCTCGTGAATAATGGTGGGCACGAGGAACAGAAGTGTTCGGAATCACTAAAGCCCTGTTTTAGCCGTTGGAAACCCTGTCGAGGCACGGCAAGAGCGGGGATGCTTCTGACGTTCCATGGTCTGTAGCTGCAGCTGGCGCGGATGTTAAATGTATGCCCGGCCTTGAGCTCGCCCCTAGCTAGCACGGGGTGGGTCTGTCCTACCCTGGCCTTTGCTTCCAGCTGGGTAGAGATGTGGGTGTGCTGTAGAGGTAGCAGTGCCTCCAGCCGGGTAGAGGTGGGGTGTGCTGTAGAGGTGGCAGTGCCTCCAGGCGGGTAAGGTGGGGTGTGCTGTAGTGGTGGCAGTGCCTATGGCCGGGTTGAGGTGTGGGTGTGCTGTAGAGGTGGCAGTGCCTCCAGCCGGGTAGAGGTGGGGTGTGCTGTAGAGGTGGCAGTGCCTATGGCTGGGTAGAGGTGGGGTGTGCTGTAGAGGTGGCAGTGCCTCCAGCCGGGTAGAGGTGGGGTGTGCTGTAGAGGTGGCAGTACCTATGGCTGGGTAGAGGTGGGAGTGCCTCCAACTGGGTAGAGGTGTAAGTGTGCTGTAGAGGTGGCAGTGCCTATGGCCAGGTAGAGGTGTGGGTGCGCTGTAGAGGTGGCAGTGCCTCCAACTGGGTAGAGGTGTGGGTGTGCTGTAGAGGTGGCAGTGCCTCTAGCCAGGTAGAGGTGGGAGTGCCTCCAGCCAGGTAGAGGTGGGGTGTGCTGTAGAGGTGGGAGTGCCTCCAACTGGGTAGAGGTGTGGGTGTGCTGTAGAGGTGGCAGTGCCTATGGCCGGGTAGAGGTGAGGTGTGCTGTAGAGGTGGCAGTGCCTATGGCTGGGTTGAGGTGTGGGTGTGCTGTAGAGGTGGGAGTGTCTCCAGCCAGGTAGAGGTGGGAGTGCCTCCAGCCAGGTAGAGGTGGGGTGTGCTGTAGAGGTGGGAAGTGCCTCCAGCCGGGTAGAGGTGGGGTGTGCTGTAGAGGTGGCAGTGCCTCTAGTCAGGTAGAGGTGTGGGTGTGCTGTAGAGGTGGGAGTGCCTCCAACTGGGTAGAGGTGTTGGGGGTGCTGTAGAGGTGGCAGTGCCTCCAGCTGGGTAGAGGTGGGGTGTGCTGTAGAGGTGGGAGTGCCTTCAACTGGGTAGATGTGTGGGTGTGCTGCAGAGATGGCAGTGCCTCTAGCCAGGTAGAGGTGTGGGTGTGCTGTAGAGGTGGCAGTGCCTCCAGCTGGGTAGAGGTGTGGGTGTGCTGTAGAGGTGGCAGTGCCTCTAGCCAGGTAGAGGTGGGGTGTGCTGTAGAGATGGGAGTGTCTTCAACTGGGTAGAGGTGTGGGTGTGCTGTAGAGGTGGCAGTGCCTCCAGTCGAGTAGAGGTGTGGGTGTGCTGTAGAGGTCGGAGTGCCTACAGCTGGGTAGAGGTGGGGTGTGCTGTAGAGGTGGCAGTGCCTCCAGCCGGGTAGAGGTGTGGGTGTGCTGTAGAGGTGGCAGTGCCTCCAGCTGGGTAGAGGTGGGAGTGCCTCCAAATGGGTAGAGGTGTGAGTGTGCTGTAGAGGTGGTAGTTCCTCTAGCCAGGTAGAGGTGTGGGTGTGCTGTAGAGGTGGGAATGCCTCCAACTGGGTAGAGGTGTGGATGTGCTGTAGAGGTGGCAGTGCCTCCAGCTGGGTAGAGGTGTGGGTGTGCTGTAGAGGTGGCAGTTCCTCCAGCCAGGTGGAGGTGTGGGTGTGCTGTAGAGGTGGCAGTGCCTCCAGGCGGGTAAGGTGGGGTGTGCTGTAGTTGTGGCAGTGCCTATGGCCGGGTTGAGGTGTGGGTGTGCTGTAGAGGTGGCAGTGCCTCCAGCCGGGTAGAGGTGGGGTGTGCTGTAGAGGTGGCAGTGCCTATGGCTGGGTAGAGGTGGGGTGTGCTGTAGAGGTGGCAGTGCCTCCAGCCGGGTAGAGGTGGGGTGTGCTGTAGAGGTGGCAGTACCTATGGCTGGGTAGAGGTGGGAGTGCCTCCAACTGGGTAGAGGTGTAAGTGTGCTGTAGAGGTGGCAGTGCCTATGGCCGGGTAGAGGTGTGGGTGCGCTGTAGAGGTGGCAGTGCCTCCAACTGGGTAGAGGTGTGGGTGTGCTGTAGAGGTGGCAGTGCCTCCAGCTGGGTAGAAGTGGGGTGTGATGTAGAGGTGGGAGTGCCTCCAACTGGGTAGAGGTGTGGGTGTGCTGCAGAGGTGGCAGTGCCTCTAGCCAGGTAGAGGTGTGGGTGTGCTGTAGAGGTGGCAGTGCTTCCAGCTGGGTAGAGGTGTGGGTGTGCTGTAGAGGTGGCAGTGCCTCTAGCCAGGTAGAGGTGGGGTGTGTTGTAGAGATGGGAGTGCCTTCAACTGGGTAAAGGTGTGGGTGTGCTGTAGAGGTGGCAGTGCCTCCAGCCGAGTAGAGGTGTGGGTGTGCTGTAGAGGTGGGAGTGCCTCCATCTGGGTAGAGGTGTGGGTGTGCTGTAGAGGTGGCAGTGCCTCCAGCTGGGTAGAGGTGGGAGTGCCTCCAAATGGGTAGAGGTGTGGGTGTGCTGTAGAGGTGGCAGTGCCTCTAGCCAGGTAGAGATGTGGGTGTGCTGTAGAGGTGGGAGTGCCTCCAACTGGGTAGAGGTGTGGGTGTGCTGTAGAGGTGGCAGTGCCTCCAGCTGGGTAGAGGTGGGGTGTGTTGTAGAGGTGGGAGTGCCTCCAACTGGGTAGAGGTGTGGGTGTGCTGTAGAGGTGGCAGTGCCTCTAGCTAGGTAGAGGTGTGGGTGTGCTGTAGGGGTGGCAGTGCCTCCAGCTGGGTAGAGGTGTGGGTGTGCTGTAGAGGTGGCAGTGCCTCTAGCTGGGTAGAGGTGGGGTGTGCTGTAGAGGTCGGAGTGCCTCCAACTGGGTAGAGGTGTGGTGTGCCGTAGAGATGGGAGTGCCTCTAGCTGGGTAGAGGTGTGGGCAGGGCATATTTTAAGCTACAAAGTGGTGGGCATTTTGCCCACCAGTCCCCCATGCTTTGTCCACCAGTGAACGGCCCTGGACGGCCCAGTGCCCACCACGCACCAGTCATCTGGTGCTCTAAGTGCGATCTTTTAGTGGGAATTTGTGCCCTTTTCAGCCGAATGACCACCAGTCCCAATTCCTTAAAATATACCCTGGGTGTGGGTGTGCTGGAGAGGTGGCAGTTTCGGACAATTTTGCTGGCTCGGGCCCGTTATAATCCTCTTTTCAGACAAGCTCACCGCGAGCCCGGCCTTTGGCAAAAAAAGTTTCAATAAGCACGGGCAGGCCCGTTATCACAAAAACTAAAATATCACTATTTAAAGGAAATCTGCTTTTATTGCATCTCTTAAATGTATTTTTAAGTCAGTTAAGCATGGGGAACTTTTTTGGATCCAAGTGCTGTGTTGAAAAGGTGCATGAAACATTAAGCAGAATCATCTAGCTTTAACAAGTCAGTAAAAAGTCATTCTCAAAGATGCAAAATCATAAGGCATGATTAAATGCAATACTGATTCTATGGTTTGCATACACAGGTTGTTTTTGAAGTCAGCTGAATTAAAAAATGTGAATCATCACCTTTGACATTTTTTTGGGTAGAGTAAATGCAAACTTTGCACACACATGGCAGCCAACTAAACACATACAGCCCACTAAATCGGAGATTCCCTCAAACATTGCAGTTTTCTAAATAATGATGTATTGGAAGGGGCTAGACAGTTGGCTTATAGAGGAAAGAGCATAAACCAATATCAGAGTTAAACTTACTTAAGCACACCTAAAATGGCACAGAGATCAGAAAATGAACCGGATATCCTACACATTTAGCCTTCAATTTTCACGCTTTGTTGATGTACCGGTACCCACTGGATATATGATCCAAATAAATAATGTCCAACTTGTGTCAATATCTTCGGATAGAACGTGGCCGTCTAGGGAAATGCATATGACATCCAGAAAATAGGAAGAAAATAGGAATAGGAACTTTTGGTCTCGTCGCTGATGAAGCCCGAGATCCACCTTGATGAACCTGGTATCAGCCCGACATGGGTATATATAAGGTCGTCAGGTCCGGTTAAAATCTGTGGGCCTGGGCCGGGCCCTTGCCCCGAGCCCTGGGGCTCAGAAAGTCCCATCTCTAGTCTGGCATCTCTCCAGCTGGGGGCGAACCTGCTGCGGTCTGGCTTAGTCGGGGGGGAGGTGGCGCCAATTTCCGCCAGTCTCAGACCTCCGTACCCGCCACTTGCCGTCAGTTGGCCGCGCCGTGCCGAGTGTCGCCCCAGCCACCCTAACCCGACCTCCGGTCAGCAGGGGTGCGCCTGCTCTAACCAACTCCACCTGCTGCCCGGCCGCCAGGGGTCGCTGGAGACCAAGGAGCTGGTGCTGAGTGAGGTGGCACGCGGGCTGGACCTGCAGCCGGGACGCTTCTGCCTCCTGGCGGCGCTGCTGGGAAACTACCTGCTGACGGAGGAGGAGCTTCAGGAGTTTTACGACTCGCTCAGCACCAAGGAGGGAGTCCGGCCCAAGGTGGGTGACTGCCAAGATACCTGGTGACTGCGTCTCAGCATCAAACTGCATTTTCTTTTCACGAAACAGCAACGGAAACATGGGTAATATTACTTGTCACTAACTACAATGTTTCTTTTACGAGTGGTACATAATAATACATGCAGGGATTCTTTATTTAGCAGCTGGGCGTTAATTGGCTGGCCATCGGTCAGTGCTTCAGTCGATTGTTGTGAACTCTAACGTCGGCATGGCCAAGAACGTGGTGTCGTAGGCGGGAGCGGCCCTCCGTCAAGTTCAGTAGTAGTTCCTCTCCCCAGCCCTCTCCCTCCCACTAAATGGTCAAAAACAGTGTGATTAAAACACAGTCCATGTTCACTGTTTCGCTACTTATCCCCTTTGCCTCCAAACTTAGTGCTCGCCAGCTCGAACATAGCTCCAACTCCCTTGAACATAACCTTTACTCCACCGGGGACATCGATGTAATTTTCAGTGTCGCTCTATCGCCTTTTAAGTTAGCTTCTCGGGAGAGCCAGCCGTGTCCGGGGTGGTTCAGTGCTGCCCTGAAGCTGTCCCCTGCTGAGCAGCGCCGTCACTTGCCGGTCTGTGCGTGTGCGGCAGACGCCGGCGGAGGTGATTGACCTGGTGGTTCGGTTCGTGCGCGGCCTGCCCTCGGTCGACTGCCTGGACACGGTGGGTGCGCGTGTCTTCCAGTCGGCGCTGGACCCGCGCGTCGCCAAGCTCAAACAGAGCGTCGAGTATTACGTGCAGGGCTCGCGCGAGGGCGGCTTCAAGTCCACCAATGGTGAGCGGGTGGGAAGAGACACATTTTTAATTGATCCGCATTTCCCTTTTTGTGTATCTGGATTGAATCTGCCGTGCACAGGAGAAAAAACAACTCCAATGTATTAGCAAGAGTTATTCTTTTTTTCTTTTGCACGGCAGGAATGTCGATGAAGGACATATTGAACTATTTTTATTGGGAACTGTGAACCAAAATCACGTTGAAAAAATACGGAACGTTATTTTGGTTTAGGGTCGCGACAACTCTGATCACATAAGACCTCACTCAATCATACATGGGCTCCCTCTCAGTGAGATTTCATGACCGCCATCTGAATGAGAGTCACAGATAGTGCCGTCTCGCGGTGACCCTCGGAACTGTGGCGCGCGGCAGGTGCCGACGGCGCTCCGGCAGGGTTCGCCTCTGACGCGGAGGCGGTGGCCAGCTCCCAGCCCCTGGCAGAGATCACCGAGCGGCTCAACAAGCTGACCACAGAGGGTGAGTGTCCTGCGCCGCCGCCGCCGCCGCGCGGGGCGGGTGTATGTGGAACGGTCCGTGGAGGCCGCCGCCGCCCCGCGGGGCGTGTGGATGAGGAACGGTCCGTGGAGGCCGCCGCCGCCCCGCGGGGGCGGGTGTATGTGGAACGGTCCGTGGAGGCCGCCGCCGCCCCGCGGGGCGGGTGTATGTGGAACGGTCCGTGGAGGCCGCCGCCACCGCGCGGGGCGTGTGGATGAGGAACGGTCCGTGGAGGCCGCCGCCGCCGCGGGGCGTGTGTATGTGCAACGGTCCGTGGAGGCCGCCGCCACCGCTCCCAGTATGTGACGGGATAGTGAGTGGTGGTGGATCATGGCATGAATTTAATGTTCTGCTTAATCAAATTAATTAATTATTTTGATTAATTAAGGTTATTTTACCAATGTTGATAGGGTTTGGAGTAAAATAACCCTGTCAGGGATATTTTTCTGTCATTCGTTGGCGCCAGTGGGCAGTGATGAAATGTGGTAAGTAATGAATTGAGTTGATGCCTGTAACTTGAACATAATAGGCTACAGGCTGTAGGAAATTCAGATCTTGGTCTTAAACTTTCATTGTTATCACCTTCCATCAGGGTGCGGCAGTGACTCAAAATAGGTTTTGCGCTAGGGTGTCGAGTGGAAAATTCAGCTCGGAATGTATGGCGAGTGAGTGGAAAATTACCCTCAAAATGTATGGTGGAGTAAAAATTTTCCAATTTGGGTACTCAGGTGGTAAACTCTCAGAGCCCTTGTTTGAACTGAGGGACGGATATTTCCTTTAATTTTCTCAAAGCAAATATTTTTAAATCGTCCCCAAGCAGCATTGTTTGACTATTACCATGTGGAAAATTCGGGTTAAGCACGTAAATCTTTACCGACTGAAACCCCCTGATGCAGTCTCCAATTACTTTTTAAGGGATTGGTGAGTTGCCACAAAAACTTTGGGGGGGGCCTCTGAGACCAACCTCCGGGGGAAAGAACTCTGGGAGCCACCAAGACTAACATTTGTTGGATGAAGACCAACTCTTGGGGGGGCTTCCCTAGACCTACTCTTGTGCCCCTTCTCTCCTCTCCCACACGACCAGCTCTAAAGGGCCCCTGAGACGAAATAATAGGGCCCCCTTAGACCAACTCTGCAGAGGAGGCCTCCGAGACCGACAGGTGGTGAAAAATAAAAGGATTTGGCATGCAATACCAAGTGCCTAAATTAATTATCTAAGCATACACTGTATAGTTTTTCTGTCCGGGACAATGCCCCTCCTATACCTATACCTATAGTTATCGGAATTTTGGAGGCCACTCCTGACCTCAATTACTGCACCTCGCATACACCTATGCTAGGGCCCCTTAACTAACCCAGGCGAAACTACAAACTTTCTATGATGGCACTAAACTCTTCCAGACTTGCTAAAAGTTTGTTTTCTTTACCTGTCAATTCCCCTGCTCCTCTTCACATATATACTCACCTTCATATGAATATGCTGCTTTCTATCAATATAATCGAAGCTACAGCCTACCGGTATCTTGACAGCCTACAGCCTTCTTTCTGTTGTTTCTTCCTTTCGTCTACAATCAGCCAGGCGCGGCGGGTTGCGACAGCGTCAGAGCGACTACTACTTTATATTTCTCATCGCTTGCTGCTTGCCGGTCGCCTGAGCTACATAATTTGCATTTTAAAAATTGCTCTAAATTAATTTTCTAAATCCTTATTGGCTAGAAAATTCTACAACTAAAATCACACAAAGAGGAAGACTAACAATGTTTTGATAACTAACGAATATGCAACCTGCCTTTTAAAGCCTAAAGGTGCCGTTTTTATTTACTAGATGTAAAGATGGCGTTTTGGTAAGTCCACGCCGTAGGCCAGCCATACAAAAAGTGCCGATGTTTGAAGGGTAACTGGATGCATTCTTGTTGCCAAAAATTCATTTGATGAAAATGTAGAGTTTCAATGTATTCAAATACCGGACACTTTCAGTTGAACTTAAATATCAGCGTATTTATGCCTAGGGTGTCGAAGGGTGTCGTGAGTGGATTTGGGTGTCACACGGCGTGGACGCAGCAATGAAGGGCTGATATGGATAAAAATTATTTTCTTTGCAATAATGGTCAATTTTCTACGGTACAATGTCAAGAAATATGCTGCTTAGCATACAAATTTCAAGATAATTGCTTATAACAACAAGATGACCAACAATGGTTTTTCACTATTCTCGGTACCAGCAATACAAAAAACAACTTTTCAAGGACGAAATCCTAGATTTCATGTGCACAGATAAACTGCTTTCCAGAAATGTACCTTAATAAAGCGGTCAGTTCATTTTTTTGGCAACGCAAGGCTAGAGTGTCTAATTTTCCACTCATCAATTTTGTGAGTGGTGGAATTTAGTGGCGGTGTTCACCCATTGGAACTTTCTCCGGTGGTGCGGGGGGGGGCGGCACTGAACGTCTTGCCCGCGCCAGAATTTCGATTCTGTTGTTCCACTGAAATCGGTGGAGATAAGAGTGCCAGGTATAATTGAGCAGAAAAATAGAAATCGCCAGATTTTCTTTCAGAAAAGCGAAAGAAGCGCATTAGAGCCGAGTTAATTTGGCGATCTTCTAGTCGATTCTGCTGCTCTCTTTTTCCGGTGGACGTTGGTAGAGGAGGCAATGGAACTGGCCCTTGTAGTAAGTATTGTTGAGTATTTTTACGCTATAGTGGGATCACGGTGGGATGAAGAAGCTAGATACACATCATCATTATAGATATAGTTGACATTTATTCTTATCTATTATTTTTCACATGATCGTGAAATGTATGGAGTACAGTGCCTGCGGTCAGGGTTTTGCGCTGCTGCTATTGTATTGCTGTCTCCTATCCCTGCCGTTGGTATCATCTATATTCTGTGGTGCCCGCGCCGGGTGCAATTTTTAATGGGATGACAGGGAAAAGGGTGTTTTTGGGCGCGTCGACGGCAGGATGAAATGTAGGGGAAAGGGCAACACTATATAATTTGCTAGTGGTCAGTTAAGGTGGCTAAGCTAGGCATGGGAAGTGGTACCTTTTCACTGAAACCAGTTAGGTAGGGTAGATCATTTTCTGTACAGATGCCATCTACCATTTCTGACAGCCAGGGAGCAGGTAGTTGAAAATCTCCTTAATCATTACATGGCAAAAGAATATGCCTTTTGCCCATATGAATATTCTGATATTACTTGCATGTGCTCTCGAAAAGTTGATTAGGCTCTCGAAATATTGTGTTCTATATCTATTGCCCATGTTTATGTGTTTCCACTGAGGTTCATATATAGTCACCTTGAATGACTTAGATATGACTTAGATATGTATGATAAGTAGTGAGAAGCAAGCAGCAGGTTTCATCCACCAAGTGAGCTTTATTTCCATGTTAAGCTATTTTTAACGCATAATTCATATACCATTACTTTCTCAGGTCCAGAACAAAATACAGAACCATGTCCACAATATTTGTATTTTTGTGCACATGTTGCACATAGCCACTTCTGATATGCTTCCTGTAAAAAAGAAACAGAACTTTGTGAATTGTGTCTTTGGTAACTAGAACCATAATTGAGAAGTGAGTGGAAAGTTCAGAAAAAAATATAACAGTGAGTGGAAAATTATGCTTGACTGGGTGTCGCTCTGCACCCAGCACCCCAGGTTTTAGGGCAGTGGGGTGCGGTCGCCAATCCCAACGGCTACCGCAACGTCCTTTAACTTTCGGCTCTTGTACTAATGGTTGGATTTTCTCTCGACAGATGACGGCCCTGTGCCAGGCGCTGCGCCGGGATCGCACAACGGCCACCTGCCTGCCATCAACGGACATATGGACATGGTGAGTCAGGGGACGGTCCGATACTGTTGCCGATGGTGGTGTCACCACTGCTGCCCAGTGACCCAAAATAGGTTTTGCGCTAGGGTGTCGAGTGGAAAATTCAGCTCGGAATGTATGGCGAGTGAGGAGAAAATTCCCCCAAAATGTATGGCGGAGTAAAAAATTTCCAATTTGGGTACTCAGGTGGTAAACTCTCAGAGCCCCTGTTTGAACTGAGGGATGGATATTTCCTTTAATTTTCTCAAAGTAAATATTTTTTTAATCGTCCCCAAGCAGCATTGCTTGACCATTACCATGTGAAACATTTGGGTTAAGCAGGTAAATCTTTGCCAACTGAAACCCCCTGATGCAATCTTCAATTTTTTTAAGGAATTGGGTGAATTTCCACAAATAAAAAGCTTTTTGGGGGCTTCTGAGACCAACCTTCGGGGGAAAGAACTCTGGGAGCCACCAAGGCTAATATTTGTGGGAGGAAGATCAACTCTTGGGGGGCTTCCCTAGACCAACTCTTGTGCCCCTCCTCTCCTCTCCCACACAACCAGCTCTAAAGGGCCCCTGAGACGAAATATCGGGGCCCCCTTAGACCAACTCTGCAGAGGGGGCCTCCGAGATCGGCCGGTGGTAAAAATGAAAAGGGATTTTTTTCATGCAATACCTAGTGCCAAAATTAATTATCTAAGCATACACTGTATAATTTTTTTTTCTGTCTGGGACAACGCCCCTCCTATACCTATACCTATAGTTATCGGAATTTTGGAGGCCACTCCTGACCTTAATCACTGCACCTCGCATACACCTATGCTAGGGCCCGGTAGAGCCTTGGTTTACACCTAACTAACCCAAACGAAACAACAAACTTTCTATCATGGCAATAAACTCTTCCAGACTCTTGCTAAAAGTTTCTTTTCTTTACCTTCAATTCCCCTGCTTCTTTTCACATATATGCTCACCTTCATATGAATATGCTGCTTTCTATGAATATCTAATCGAAGCTACAGCCTCCTTTCTCTGTGTTGTTTCTTCCTTTCGTCTACAATCAGCCAGGCGCGGCGGGTTGCGACAGCGTCAGAGCGACTACTAATTTAAATTTCTGATCGCTTTACGCTTGCCGGTCGCATGAGCAACATAATTTGCATTTCAAAAATTGCTCTAAATTAATTTTCTAAATCATTACAGACGAGAAAATTATACAACTAAAAGCACACCAAGAGGAAGACTAACAATGTTTTGTCAATAACGAATATGAAACCGGCCTTTCAAAAAGCCTAAAGATGCCGCTTTTATTTACTAGATGTAAAGACGGCGATTTGGTAAGTCCACGCCGTAGATCAGCCATACAAAAAAGTGCCGATGTTTGAAGGGTAACTGGATGCATTCTTGTTGCCCAAAAAATCATTTCATGAAAATGTAGAGTTTCAATGTATTCAAGTACCGGAAACTTTCAGTTGAACTTAAATATCAGCGTATTTATGCCTAGAGTGTCGTAGGGTGTCGTGAGTGGATTTGGGTGTCACAGGGCGTGGACGCAGCAATAAAGGGCTGATATGGATAACAATTATTTTCTTCAAAATGAATGGTCAATTTTCTACCATACAATGTCAAAAAAATATGTTGCTTAGCATACAAATTTCAAGATAATTGCTTTTAACGACAAGATGACCAAAAACGGTTTTTCACTATTCTCGGTACCAAAAATACAAAAACGAATTCTCAAGGACGTAAGCCTAGAAGTCATGTGCACAGATAAACTGCTTTCCAGAAATGTATCTTTCAAAGCGGTCAGCTCTTTTTTTGGCAACACAAGGCTAGGGTGTCTAATTTTCCACTCACCAATTTTGTGAGTGGTGGAATTTAGTGGCGGTGTTCACCCATTGGAACTTTGTCCGGTGGGGCAGGGGGCACTGAGCGTCTTGCCCGCGCCAGAATTTCGATTCAGTTGTTCCACTGAAATCGGTGGATATAAGGATGCCAGGTATAATTGGCTAGAAAAATAGAAATCGCCAGATTTTCTTACAGAAAAGCCAGAGAAGCGCATAAGAGCTGCGTTAATTTGGCGATCTCTTAGTCGATTCTGCTGCTCTCTTTTTCCAGTCGACGTTGGTAGAGGACGTAATGGAACTGGCCTTTGTAGTATGTATTGCTGAGGAAAATTATTAAATAGTAGTAAGTATTGTTGAAAGTGAGGGAAAATTCAGCAAAAAAATATATAAAATTGAGTGGAAAATTCTGCTTGACTGGGTGTCGTTCTGCACCCAGCACCCCAGGTTTTGGGACACTGCTGCTGCCCCCTGCGTGACTTCTCCTTACGTGATTAGGCCTGATTCAGGCGCACTTCGCGGATGGGAATCACTCACTGGAATGTCTTATTCGTCGCCTTGTAGGATTCCTTGATTTAGACCATTTTGTCGAAATGCTAATGAAGGGCGATTTATGGACAAATTATGTTTAGGAAACCATAATTTGATTCCACTTTCAATCTCTCAAAATAAAAATATCGCCTCTTCCTCCTAGCATGGGCTGGCATAAGCATCGCGCGTAATTACCCAGCGCAGCTGAGCTGGGTGCTTGGGGCATTTAACATTTCTAAAGCCATGCCATTTTCCCAACATTTATTACGGATTCTCAGGGATTCCTTTATGGTCTGAGAGCTGGCCAAAGTGTCCTTTATTTTGAACTTGAAAATGTACGGAAGTTAAATACCGAGAGCTTTGCGTTAAATGAAATGTGCCAATAGTGGTTCCTCGGCACCTACAAAACTGCTAGCTCTGTTCAAACCCTTTGTAAAAGTGGGGCACCTCCTTGAAGGAACGCTTCAATTCAGGGACAATTCCCAATTAATCATCAGGCGGGTAAAACGGAATATGAGAAGGTAAAATAAAGGCTGAAACCTTTCCAGTCAACACAAGATTTTCTTATCAGAATGTAAGTTAAATTAGATCGAGTTATGTCCTCGCAGATAATTGAAATTATCAGGAGTTCACTGACACTGGTTGCCCTGCGCCCTGGCGCGTGGTTTGACTATATAGCGAGCTAAATCGTGTCAGAAATATGCTTGAGGCTTGCTCGGCATTACCCCTTACACATTCGCCAACTACTGTAAGCGTGAATCTACCAGGCGTCGTTA